>OMPJ01028781.1:0-22928 GCA_900312935.1 Carapus acus
ATTGTATTATTATTATTATTACTATTATTATTATTATTATTATTATTATTATTATTATTATTATTATTATTATTATTATTGTCATTATTATTATTATTATTATTATTATTATTATTATTATTATTATTATTATTATTATCATTATTATTATTATTATTATTATTATTATAACAATGATAACAGCAACAACAAAAATACTGCTGCTGCTACTATTACTACTAATGCTAATAACACTGATAACAACACTGATAATAAAGATAATAACGATTCTGATAAAGATAATGATAATAATAATATACGATCAGGTAATAATCCAATCGCCAATATTACAACATCCACTCACAATTTATAGTTTATTGACTCTCAATTTGTTGATGCAGTTTATTTTTCCCCATGGCATCCGGTATAGGGTGGCAAAGTAAGAATTTCATCATGCAGGGAAACTTGTTTCTTAACTGTGCACCTGACAAGAAAGATTTGAATCCTTAAATCCTTATTGGTCTCTTTATCAGTTTTTTGTCAATCTCTGAATGTTACCCCTTTTGAGGTGATACTCATACCATACAATTACAATTGTATGGTGCCAAATAATAACAGAAGTAATTTCAAGGTGCTTTCCAAGATGGAGTAGATAGAGGTCCTAAACATGTTAACATTCAAATTCTATAAGATGAGCACATAGAGACCACACATATCCCCCATTAGCAACAGTGGCAAGGAAAAACTCCCCTTTAAAGGGAAGAAACCTCAGGCAGGCCAGACTTCAGATGGGTGGCGAACAGCCATGACCTGTTGGGTTGAAAGAGAGAGCGAAGGAGAGAGAGACAGACAGAGATTGAGACAGGTACAGAGATGCACAGCAGAAGATGCACAGCAGGTCGATCACGAGCAGGACCCGGATCTTTGGAGGTTCATCATCACTGGTCGTATTCCAAATGCGGTCTGCGGGTTAAGAAAGCACAAGACTCCAGGGAAGATGCCTAATTAATAATATGCATTTACGAGACATGGATGCAGGTGAGGGATGCCGGCCCAGAAACTGGAAGATGGTTCCACTGGAGAGGGGCCTGATCATTAAAGGCCCATTCTACTCTTACTGATTTTGGGAATTCTTGTTTTCATTCTTATTATTCAGATTTCACAAAGAAATTTCTCATTAACCATGCTGCTTCAGCAAGCCTTTAGCTCGAACACTCATTCTGTATGCTAACTGCAATCCGGCTTCATTACATTTTTGGCCAAGAGAGAGATTGAGAGAAAAGCACAGGATGGCGGTTGGCAACCCACGGCTCTAGAGCAGCATCCGACTCTTTAGCGCCGCCCTACTGGCTCGCTGAAGCGTCTTCAAAAATGTATGAAAAAGGAAAAAGATGGTGGGAGAAAAATATTTTATGGACCAATATGGCTCTTTCAACATTTTGGTGGCGGACATGCCCCTAACAAAGCGGATTTATTTCATTCGATGCACACCTGTGTACACCTGTGTATTGTTTGTTTTTCAGGTTTTTGTCTTTGATTCAGTTCAGATATAACCAAGTATCCCAAGATACCCAAATTCTGATGTCACCAGACGTAGCAAGGAGTACCGGCTCCCCATGGATCGTCATTCCCGGGGGCAGACGACGGAGATGACGATTAGAGAGGAAGCGCAAGGCCACAGACAGACGTGGCTATGCTAGCGTTAGCAAGGCTACAGAAGAAGCCTTCTAAATCACCGCTCCCCAACATCTTCCTCACCAACGCCAGACCCCTGATCGATGAACTGAGGCCATAGACGCTTTCTGCTGGTTTCCTTTTCATACCTTTGTACCTTTGTACTTGTGTCGCAACTCGGCACCCATCGTATTTTCATTACACAATGTGAATTGTTGTAATGACAATAAAGATTCCTGATTCTGATTTATTCAGTGGAAACCTTTATCTGATAAGAACACAATATCAGTGTTACAGGAAGTTGTAAACTGATAATCTCTTTGCAATGTTTCTTTTATTACTATGAAGTTCGTCTTATGAAGTCTCAAATTTTTCAAAACTCCCACCAGCAATGTCAAGCCGTAAGGAAGCAAATGGTTGTTGTGCAGAACAAACAGCTAATCATGTTGTCTTTCAAAAACATCGGCAAAACAGATAGAGAGCATACAAAAGTGAAACGTGCTCAGTAATGTTGTCATCTATTGTTCCCGAGGAAATCCTATGAGATAAGGGAGTTCGCGGCAGGGTGAATAAGTCTCATCTCAGTGTCTGCGATACCGATAATGGAACAGGTTGGCAGATTATTATCGGGGCTGGTTCTCGTAACACACCCGTAACAAGCCTCATTACCCCAGCTGCAAAGCTGGATAAGTTGGCAACGGGAACTTTTTTGACAAGGCCACTCCCTTTGTTCACTGGTTCTCGGATCTTGACAATGGCGTGTCTTGTTTCCAGCTAATCTAACACCATTTTCTGTACATTTTGCCAGGTTTCTGAGGTATAAATTTCTGGTCGAAATGGCTGTACACAAGAAAAAAGGCAGCACCTATCACATATTCAACAGTAACGTGTTTTACCATTGGTCAAATTAAAAAAATATTACCAACAATCAAATGAAAATTAATTTTTACATTTCTCATAAACCCCTTAGTGGTTCCAAGAAAAAAAAAATCTGATCACCTTCTTGAAATTAAAAGCTTAAGTCAAACCCAGAGAATGTGGTGTGTCCTGCTTCTTATAGGTAAGTACAAGCACACCAACACATTTGTACTCGCTGAAGCAATACAGTAAGTCAACAATGTTTTTTTTGCAGAGCACCTTAGTCTCAAGTCTGTCATTATCTTGATCCTTCATATTCTTGAATTGAAATATCTTTCCTCTATCAACAGGAGGTGTTGCCAGTCTCAGTAAGTTGGTCTTAACAAGCTATTCACTGAATTGATGAATAAGAATTTATTGAATTCTTGTTTAATTTCCTACTCTCTAAGTAAGGATTCATAATTTACCTTTCCTATGAGTTCAAGTGATGTCATTTCAATAAACATTTAATCAAGGATCTCATTAAAAGACACATTATGCCAGATTTCTGAAACAACTTTCCCTTTTTTCCCTAGGGCCATATCCAATGTCTGGCAGTGTATTAAACCATACAGATGATGGCTGCTCTCCCAAAATTACCCTCTTACAGCCAATTGTCTACTTTGGATGGGTTTATGATCATATTTACGTATGTATTAATTTGTATTTCAGCATTTCATGGGCATTAGCCCCGGCAGTTGAATTTCTATCTAGTTGTGAGAGTAGGATATTGTATCATGCCTCAATTACGAAACTTCAAAAAAAAAAAAACTGCATCATAGACCTGAATACTACACATCCTGAAAAAAACTGGAGAACACTTTGAGCTGTTGTGGATTAACTATGACATTCTTAAATCAGATGGATGTGTGTTTGTTCCCAGGTTAATGAAAATGGGCTATTAACATTTGTGGGACCAACATCCACGTCCATACACGACAAGTTATGGGCAAATGGGCATGAGGATGTCATCGCTTCATTCTGGACAGATCTGGACAGTAAAGAAAGGAGTAATGTCTGCTACAACCAATTCATCAATGGTAGTGTTCTCCATCAAGCTACAAAGGACATTAATGAATTCTTTCCAAACCTGAACTTCAGTGCCAGCTGGGTCTTTGTTGCGACGTGGCATAAAGTGCCGCACCATCCAAAGTCAGGAATAGTAAGTTTACTTAATACTTCCTATGTCTGTGAAGACTTGCTGGAGCCCCATTTCTACAAACAGTTGGTATTATATGGAATAAAGTGTCATATTGATTGCTGTCACACAACGGTAAGTGGACTTGATTTATAGATGAGGACAACCACTTGCATGAACCTAGGTAGCATTGCTATACAGTACTGAGCTTACTCTCTACGGAGGGACAACCCTGGCCAAACTCAAGACCTAATGTTTGCTGGAACCAGTTAAGGATAGGGATGTCCGATATTGGCTTTTTTGCCGATATCCGATATGCCGATATTGTCCAACTCTTAATGTACCGGTACCGATATCAACCGATACCGATATATGCGCCGGTAAACGCTTCAGGAGCGCATATGCGCTATTTCGGTGTAACGCAAACATTTTTTTTTTTCATCGGTTTTTATTTTATCAGTTTTAAAGCCAAAAATTCCGATACCGATATTACATTTTTATGCTAATATCGGGCCGATAATATCGGTGGGCCGATATTATCGGACGTCTCTAGTTAAGGGAAATCAATCTTTACAAGAACACAAAATGTGTGAAAATTGGGGCTCTCAGTGTTAACATATATCAGAACTTAATGTGTACATTTTGGAAAATCACAACTCAAACTTGCACTGTTTTGTCCCTCATGCACACCGTTAGTTTGCCCCTAATTTCTATGTGCCCAGTGGATTTGAAAGCTAGGTAAACCTTCCGCCTGCCCCTGCTTTGAAAGACTCAATATGAAAGATTAGAAGTTAGTTTATGTTCCGTGATACTTTTATTCCTGGTCCATATTTTCTGATAAGTGTTGCCTGTCTAAAATGTCTTTGACATGTCAAAATTGGGATTTTGAATAACCAAAATAACAAATGAATAACCACAATAAACCACAGAAATTTGAAGATTAAAAGTGGTTTTAATGAAATATGGTTTGACAGCCTTGATTATCATTTTATTGGCCTGTATGCATGTTAGTGGTTGCGCCTGAAACACAACCTCCCAAGACAGTGTTACTTTTGTCTCCCAAAAAAGGACATTGTCCCCTTTTCTTATCTGAGGAAACAGTTTCTCCCACAAAGATGGACATATTTGTAAATGGGTTGTCTCAGAAGATGAACAGGCATGAAAAATGGTTTCAGTAACCATACTGGAATACATGACAATACAGTACAATTTTTTTTTGTATCATATCTTGTAGGACTCAGCTTTGCAAGCAGTGCTGATCTCTGATAGCCATCGCTCTTTTGTCCTTATGATCTATGAGACCAAAGCTCCCACAACGCGGAGAGTTGAGGTGGGAATTATTGTGATTCTTTTCAGTGCAATAACTATGTGTGCAAAATGAAAAAAAACAACAACCTAAAACAAAAAAAACGCTGTTGAAAGTTTTTCTTTATCTATAGGTTGGCTATGACACCATCAACTCCACCTATCATCTCAACCTCAGCAGATTATTCTCAAATCCTGTTTCACGCAAAAACTCAAAGTTTGGTCTGAGCAATAATATCCAGGTTCTTGGGCACTGGGGCTTCCGGTTAGACAACGGCTCAAGAGGCTGTGCTTTCAACGGTAAGCTAACAGGACTCTTTGAAGACATAAAAGAGAGCATGAACAAACCCCACACATCAGCAGATTCAGAATTCAACCTGAAACCCAAACTGAGACGTCTTTGTGAAATGTGTGACATTAGCACTGATGGTGTTTGCAAGTTGGACTATTGGGCCCACCGCAGTAGGGAACTTTCAACTTTCACTCTTTTCAAGGTGCACCTGTGCAGCTGGGGAATTCATTTTGGAGCGACAGCACCTGTTTGCAGAAATGCACCTGCACTTCATCAGGCCTCCAGTGTCTCAGGCAGCCTTGCTCTTTCCCTAAAATATGTCGCCCAAGCTCATTTCAATTCTCCTGCGAGTCAGTGCAGAGAGACACTTGCACCGTCACCGGTGACGCACACTTCTCTACTTTTGATGGTAAAGCGTTCCACTTCCAGGGAACCTGCACATATGTTCTGTCTGAGCTGTGTGGTCAGGGGGTGCCCTATTACAGAGTTGAAGGCAAAAACGACAAGGCGGGAAGCACCCGCATGTCTTGGACTCAGATGGTCAAAGTGTATGTTTATAATGAATCTATTGAGCTTGTCAAAGGACACGGATCGCAGGCTAAGGTCAGTATTTTTCCTCAAGTGTATAATTCTTTTTGTCCAAAATCACAATAATCATTGACATCTTGAGGTCTGACTGTGCCTCCATTAGGTCAATGGTACCTTTGCAACCACTCCACTGTACCTACGGAATGGCACCATTAAGGCACACCAGTCTGGTACTTCTATAATTGTTCACACCGACTTTGGCTTGGAGGTGTCCTTTGACACCAACCACCTGGTCAGGATCAGTCTACCTTACACTTACCAGAATGCAACCTGTGGCTTGTGTGGAAACTATAACGATAATCCAGAGGATGACTTTCAAACTCGCCAAGGTGAAGTCATCAGCTCTGATGCGGTTTTTGCTGATAGTTGGCAGGTATCAGAAGATGATGACCCTGACTGTGGACCTCAGTGTGTGGGTCAGGACTGCTTTATTTGCCCCACAGCACAGAGAAGTTTGTACAGCAGTGCTGCTCATTGTGGTGTTCTTGCTGGTAGTACAGGACCTTTTGGCATTTGTCATCAACTGCTTCCACCACAACCCTTCATGGAGAGTTGTGTGGTTGACCTTTGTATAAATGGAGGGTACCAGCCTATTCTTTGTCAAGCATTAAATGCATATGCAAATGAGTGTCGGCAGGCTGGTACACTACTGCAAAACTGGAGGAGTGAAGGCTTCTGTGGTATGTTTAACTGTGGCAATTTAGGAAAAAAAATCCTTACCTTCCTTTGTGCGATGAGCCTTTTCACTACTGCAGGAATGTCTTGTGTATCTAGAAATGCTTTGCCCAGCCAACAGTCACTTTGAGTCAAACGGCACAGGATGCCCTGCTACTTGCGTCAATCCCAATTCTACACAGAATTGTTCCCTTCCTGCCCAGGAGAGCTGCATCTGTAATTCTGGCTATATTCTGAGTGCTGGTGTCTGCGTCCCTCACTCCCAATGTGGCTGCAACTTTGAAGGACGTTACTACCCCTCTGGGGCATCAGTCATACTCGATGAAGACTGTGGAAGGCGATGTACATGCAGCTATGGGAGCATGACATGCAACTCCAATGCTTGTGGTCCACAAGAGACTTGTAGAGTGGAGGAGGGAGAGAGGGGATGCAGACCTCGAGGCTATGCAACATGCTGGATCAAGGGGAAAACATCATATCATACCTTTGACGGCCTGATGTACCAGTATCCTGGAGCGTGCCGCTTGACTCTTTCCAAAGTAATGGGACCATCCCAGTACCCCCACTTTGTGGTGACTGCTGAAAAAGTGCCCCTAGGCCTTCACAGTTTTACCAGAGTGCTCAAGTTTGAGGCTGAAGGCACACAAGTGTCTATTCAGATGGGCAATAGCAGCACAGTTAATGTAAGTCTTCAAGTTTTTCAAGTCCATTCATCGTTATGGATTACATGAATTTAACCCGACCACCTCTAAATTACTTTGTAGGTGGATGGTCATCTTATCCGACTTCCTTTCAGCACAGAATCTAACAGAATCCAGATCTATCACAGCAGCGTACACAGTATCTTCGTCAACACCTCCTTCGGCGTGACTGTGCAGATAGTGTGGCCTCACTTTGTGGGAGTGACAGTGCCCAGTGTGTACTATGATAGACTTGGTGGCCTCTGTGGAGACTACAATGGTCATCAACACGACGACTTCCGCATGCCAAACGGCACCCTGGTCAATAGCTCTCAGGACTTTGGAGACAGTTGGCGTCAAGGCTCCGATGCTGCCAACTGTGTGGAGGCAAATGATGGCAATCCAACAGAAGGCTTCAATGCTACCCAGTACTGTGGCATCCTTGACTCACCCCTTGGGCCATTTGGTGGATGCTGGGATGTGGAGGACCCCTCAATACATGTGGAGGCTTGTTCTGACATCCTACGTGCCTATAACAATCCACTCACGGTTCTGTGTGAACTTCTACGAGATTATGCTCTAATTTGCCAGCAGAGAGATGGTTGCTTAGGAGACTGGAGAGAAGTAACTGGCTGTGGTAAATACTATCTATCTTTTATATGCATTGTTCTCTCAAGACTACATATAGACGTAGTGTTTTTTTTTTCTTGTAGAGCAAACATGCCCCACAAACAGCCATTACGAACTTTGTGGAACACTTTGCCCATCCACCTGCCCAAGCCTGTCTTTCCCTTTCACCTGCGTAACTTCATGCCAGGAGGGCTGCCAGTGTGACGATGGCTTTGTCCTGAACGGAAACAAATGTGTGCGACCAACATCCTGTGGGTGCTATTACCAAGGCCGCTATCGGCAAGGTGGTGAGGAGTTCTGGGATGGCGAGGAATGTGAAAGCTTTTGTACCTGCAATGGCACAACAGGCGCAGTCCACTGTGTCTCACGCACTTGTGGACCCCAGGAGTCCTGTCGAGTGGTGGGGGGCGTGTTTGGCTGCCATTTTGATTCAAACGCCACCTGCTCAGTGGCTGGTCATACTCACTACCTCACTTTTGATGGCAAAGCGTATGACCTTCATGGAACATGTTGGTACACTCTTGCAACCGTGTGCAACGACACAATGACAGAAGACGATGCACTCCAACTGTTTTCTGTGGAGGCTAAGAGTGAAGTGTGGCGAGGTTTGCAAGTTTCAGTCACAACTGAAGTGTTTGTGAAGTTGGGTGACTATCAATTGCACATGTCGAGATATAGAAATGGGCTGGTCCAAGTAAGTTCTCAAAACATTTTCTGAGATAGCTCCTGTCATCATTAAACCATGGGCTATTAAGGGAAGGATTGAATTGTAAGTACTTAGACGACCTTATCTGTTTCACTTCCAATCAGGTGAATGGAATAACAAAACGTTTACCCATTCGACTGAGTGGAGGCCGTATGTTTTTATATTCAAGGGGACATCACACCCATCTTGCGGCAGATTTTGGCTTGACTGTCACATATGATGGAAGGAGCTCAGTGATCATCTCTGTCCCTTCAAATTACAGGTAATCCGCTTTTAACACATCTTATTTAACATGGTTAAGTGCTGACTGAATACTGTATTCAATTATCCAAACAGTGGACACATGTGTGGACTGTGTGGGAACTTCAACGGAAACCCAAATGATGATTTTAACTCTCCATCTGGAGCGATGGTCTCCGCTCCAGCCCAGTTTGGAACTTCTTGGAAGGTAGCTGGCAGCTCCTCCTGCAATGACGGCTGTGGGTCGTCCTGTCCACAATGTACCAATGAGGTACCTGCTAGAGCCCAGTGCCAAGTCATACAGGCAGCTGATGGTCCGTTCAGCCACTGCCACAAGCATGTGGACCCAACGCTGTATTTCAGTGACTGTATCTTTGATGTGTGTGTTTCGGAAAACGATAGCCAAAACTTTCTGTGTGTAGCCATTGAAGCCTATGTTAGTGCCTGTCAGGCTGCTAACATTCAAATACACCAATGGAGACAGAACACATCCTGTGGTGAGTTAGTTCAATATATGAAGACACTGTGTATGTGTATGAAGATGCAGTGTTTTTTAAATTGGTTTCACTATGACATCCCTGATTTCTCCATGATTCTTCTGAAGGTGTCGATTGTCCAGCCCACAGCCATTATGAGCTGTGTGGCACTGACCATGGTCACACCTGTGCCAACAGCATTGATGCTAGTGGTAGCCATGGGTGTTCAGAGGGCTGTTTTTGTAATGAGGGTTTCCTGAGGAGTGGGACAACATGTGTGCCTGTGGAACATTGTGGCTGCCAGTATGATGGGTTTTACTACAGTGTAAGTCACACATATATGTGGAAACATATTGATGTAAACTGTTTCTATGTACAACACAGTATACAGGCACAAAAACTGAATTGTAGACTTGAACTGCAAATCATGTTTGCGTTCATTGTCAAATGAGTCTTACAGTACCATTCACTGTCACAGGTCTCTGACTCATTCTGGACACCAGGTTGTTCTGAGCACTGTCAGTGCCATGCTCCCAATGATCTGCGCTGCTCTGCGGCAAATTGTACCCCAACACAAGATTGCATCATCAGAGACGGCCAGCTGGGCTGCTTTGACCCCATGTCCACTTGCTCTGTTTGGGGGGATTCTCACTATCTGACCTTCGATGGAGCGCTGGCCAATGTCCAAGGCACATGCTCTTACATTATTGCTGAGAGTGTGGGCCATACTCCCAACGAGACCCAGTTTCAAGTCGTAGCAACCAAAACTCACAGTGCAAATCATGATATGTCATTTATTTCAGTGGTGTATATAAATATTTCTCATCAGTTAGAAAGTGCCTCCATCAAGATTGGCCCCGACTTCAAAGTACAGGTAAATGTTGTATTATACTCGCCCCTTAATATTTTTCAGAATTCCAAATTGGTAGGTAGGTAGGTACTTCGTTGATCCATTGATCCAGTGTTCCAGGAAATTTAAAATCGTGGAATATTAGTAACAATGCTTTCAGCCCTTTCTGGTGTGTTTCAGGTTAATGGGAGTGAGGTGTCTCTTCCCACATCTATTGGAAATTTAGGTCAAGTAGTAACAAAGGGACGCTACTTTGTTGTTGAAATGACTGACATGACAGTTCATTTTGATGGCCAAAGTTCTTTACTGGTCAGACTAAGTCAACTTCACCAACACAGAGTCATAGGAATGTGTGGCAATTTTAATGGCGACCCATCAGATGACAAAGTCTTACACAATGGCACACAGGCAGAAAATGATAATGCATTTGGACACAGTTGGATGGCACCCACAGGCAATTCAAAGTGAGATTTTCCAAGTGGGAAATTGCATGTCGTGCTTCAGTGGCAGAACACTTAATACAAAATCCAGTGAATGAAATGTTTTAATATTATTTCATTATTTCAAAATCAAATCCTCAGTAATTCTGTCATTCTGAGTCTGATAGTGACGCTCAAAAATATTTTATTTTTATTGTAATATTTCCACCTCCAAGACTTTAATTTCACAGAAATTCTTTAAAAAAAATTCAGAGGTGTGAATGTAGTGCTTTCGATTTGTAGATGCAGCTACCACGCCGATGGGGTGATAAATTGTTCCCACGACAAAGAACACTCTGAGCTCTGCAGTGTCATCACCAACCCCAACGGTCCTTTCAGTCCTTGCCACCCACATGCTAATCCCCAGCCATTTTATGTCTCCTGCATCTACGATCTCTGCAAGTACACTCCCACCAATGGAACATTGTGTTCTGCTGTCTCAACCTACGAGAGAGCGTGCCTTGTGTTGGGCGTGAACAACATTGGGCGTGACCTGCGCGGTGCTTTGTCGTGTGGTATGTGTCTTGTGCTCAATTAAATTTTGCTGTTCATCAACATTCCCCACATCATTTTTGAATTTATCTCTTCCCCATCATTTAATCAGCTCAATCAAACGCCTGTGAGAAACTGCAGTGCACAGACGATGAGTTGTGTAGTGTGAGGAATGGAGTGTACAGCTGCTTCTGCAAAAAAGACCACCCGAGACCTAATAATAAGGACTTTGGTAAGGTGATTCATTTCTCAGAAGCATACAAGTGTATTCAGTGTTTGTACATAAAATGTATACAAAAGAAAAAAAACTTCATAACCTCTGCGAGCCCTCTCATCTTAGTGGATTATCTTTTCTTTTCATCACCTCTCCCTGTAGCATCCTCTGTCCAATGTATCCACCATCTATCCAATGTATCCTCTGCACGTGACCAAACCATCTCAATCTTGCCTCCTTGGCCCTCTCCCCAAATCCCATTTCTAACCCTTTCCAAACCAGTTACTCCTGCGGAAAACTTCAGTACTTATGCTATCCCGCTCATTCTCTTGTCTCTTGGGCAGAAGCACAAACTCATGTATCACAATCATGTTGTTTTGCATGTTGTCCCACTTTTTCATTCACAAGTCACAGGAATTGCTGTGAAAATGTGGTGTTTTCACGCTAGGTTCAACCATCACCTGCACCAGTAGTTCTGGCACTGTGTCCCTCTCCCGTTGCCAGTTATCTGAAGCAGACATCACTCCCAATGTCCTCCACCTTCGAGATGAATCTTGTCGTGGGACTCTCAAGGATGGTCGACTGGTGTTCTACTTTAATCGTGATGAGCAGCTATGTGGGACAGTCTTCAGGGTAGAGTAACAGTACTGGGACTCATCCAGATTCTCTAAAAAAAGATATGAAACAGAGCTTATACCAAAGCTCATGAGCTGTTTAAGTCCATGTCCATCTTTCAAGATGGACTCTATTTGTCTCTCTGTCTCTCTCTCACTCTTGCTCTGCCGGGCAATTTCTTCCAAAATGGACTCAATAGTCTCAGGCGCCATAAACAGTACATTTCAGACCCCTGTGTACAATAGTAGTTATCTCATAATGATCTGCCTATATGCATATTGGAATATAACATGCTGCCTTTGGCATCTCAACTTTTCAGAGCAATGATACCCACTTCATATACGAGAACGCCATCCAGGGTGTTGTGAATGACAGCCACGCTATCAGCCTCTTGTTCTCCTGTGAATTTCCCTTCAGCCAGACATTGTCAATGGATGGAGGCATTCATCCAATACGGTAAAATGCTACGCTATGTTACAGTTAACACTGCATTAGCGTAGTTTTGAAACAATCTCTTGCAAGTACATTTTGATGTGTAATTTCTGTGAATGCATCAAACAGCCCACTTATGAAGACAAGACTTAAGAATCGGCTTATCTCCAAAACTTTATTTGTGTGTTTATTTGTTTTCTTAGTGTCATCCAAAGGAAGCTTCCATCTGGTCAGGGCCACTACCAGTTGAGGATGATCCCCTATCAAGATGCTGGATTCCGTATACCTTATATCATTGATGGCAACATAGCTCTGAAGACTAACCAAAGATTTTACGTGGAGGTTCTCACAGACGGAGTGGATGACATGCAACTGGCAACCGTTCTTGACTGTTGCTGGGCCACACCCCTCGCTGATGCCTCTTCTATTGTCCACAAAGATCTCATCATTTCGCAGTGACGTAGTTGTAATACAAACAAGGAATCATAACTGCAGTCCACCTGTGATTTTTGTGACAAACTTAACTTCCTCTGTTTCACAGGTGTCCTGATTCATCATATGGGGTGGAGCTTGTTCAGAATGGCAACTCCACAGCAGCACGTTTCTCTTTCAGAATTTTTACATTTGACAATTTCCCATCCATCTTCCTCCACTGCAAGGTCCACCTCTGCCTTTTAAAGAACAAAAGCTGCACCACCGTACGTACAACTGTGGCTGTGTGTGTGCCAGTGAAATTTCTGACATGAAGCCACTAACCTTCTCGGATGCTCTGCTGACCATATTTCTCTCTTCAGACCTGCATGGAAGACAATCACAGGAGAAGAAAGAGGACTGCATCTTACCAGGACAGCAAAGCCTTCAGTCTTGGACCATTTTCTGTGCTGACATAATTGCCGAGGTTCTGCTCCAAGTTATGGAAAAACAAATCAAAAATTGGGTGTGAGCTCAAGGAACAAGGAAGACTTGAAAACAAGTCTGACTTGTGGGTTCCTGTGAACCTCTGCGCGCCATTGATGTGTTCACTTTGAGATGATTACAAATGAGTCACACTGCTAAATTCGCCAAGATCATGCTAGATTTGGTACTGATCCAAAGCCAAGTGAATACAAGGCACGTGCTGCTGATACCGAAACCAATAACGTAACTACATATAGAAAGACGCATTGTGTTTGCAATCATCCATGGTTAACTTTGCATCTGGTGGCTCTTACTGGTGAGCTCAGCTTTTGTGGAACATGGCAATTGGTGTGCCACTGACAGGTGTTTCAGCATGGACGAAAAATAGGAACTCATCAGAGAAGTACAAAGAAATTTCACACAGGCAAGAGGGAAGCAGGTGAACAGAGGCGCGAAACCCTTCAAATGTGTTTCATTAATCAGCATTCTTCAGTACACAGTGTGCCGCCTTAAGAGAGCTGAGATTCCAGAAACAAAGATTCTGGAAACAAAGGTCAGGTACTCTGACATCCACGCAGCGTTCCTGGATGTGTTCCCCCAAGGTAACTGTTGGACGCCTCAACAAACTCACAGATAAATGACATGACAAGACATGAGACAACTGCTCTCACCAGATCCGATAATGCGCGAATGCAGTCACCAACCACCAAGAGCGCAAAAGAAAACGAGGAGCAATAAAAACCATGTACATTACTTTTTCTGGACGTTTTATTTTGAAAATACAAACGTATCCTGCATGCCACTCAGTTTCACATGTCACACGTGAATTCAGTAAACCCGCAAGCTAACCCTCGCTTAGGAATCCCACTAATTCGCACTGGAGCTAGTATTGGCACCATAGTAGTTTAATTATTTGAGTAATGCATACACACAGTAGTAGAGAAGAATCATATTTATTAGGGATGTCCGATATTGGCTTTTTTGACGATATCCGATATGCCAATATTGTCCAACTCTCATTTTACCGATACAGATAACAGCCGATATCGATATGTGCGCCGGTAAACGCTTCAGGAGCGCATAGGCACTATTTCGGTGTAACGCAAGCATTATTTTATTTTTTTCGTTTTTTATTTTATCGGTTTTAAAGCAAAAAAAAAAAACCCCGATACCGATATTACATTTTTATGCTAATATCAGGCCGATATTATCGGACATCTCTAATATTTATACTTATTGATTATATCTATATATTTTTTGCATGACACAGAACGTGCAATTACATCCCCAACCCCCCTCGAGTCCGCGAAAAAAATCTCTAGCGCGAAAAAAATTTTGTTTGGCCACTTACCGGAAACTTCCCCTCATAGTTGGAGCAGGTTTCTATCCAACCACAGATGAAAATATCTTCTGCAAACATCACTGTCCATGGAGACTCCCGCCATCATCTGTCAATCTGTTGTGGTGGAAATCTGTGTGTATTCTTGATGTGAAATGAGAGAAGTCAAAGGAACTAAAAGTCTTTCTTCAAAAGTCTAATTTGTGTACAGGTAGTTTGGCATTGAAGCTTTAAGGTACAAGTCATACAGAGTTGCCCTCGGTCTGCAGAGTTGTGCAAAGAGAGATACAGGAGTGGCAGACCGGGGTGGTGGTCCCTCAGTTTAAGAACGGGGACCGGAGGCTGTGTTCCAATTACAGAGGGATCACACTCCTCAGCCTCCCCGGGAGAATCTATTCCAGGGTACTGGAGAGGAGAATTCGGCCGATAGTGGAACCTCAGATCCAGGGGGAACAACGCGGGTTCCGTCCTGGCCATGGAACACTGGACCCACTCTATACTCTCTGCAGAGTATTGGAGGGATCGTGGGAGTTTGCCCAGCCAGTCCACATGTGCTTTGTGGACTTGGAGAAGGCATTCGACCTGGTCCCTCGCCTTGCTCTGTGGAGGGTGCTCCGAGAGTATGGAGTACATGGCCCCTCATTAAGCCCTCAGTCTTGGACCATTCTATTTGCTGACAAAATTGCAGAGGTGCTGTTTCAAGTTATGGTAAAAAAAAATTGGGGGTGAGCTCAAGGAACAAGAAAGACTTGGAAACAAAACAATGACTTGTGGGTTGCTGTGAGCCTCTGCGTGCACCATTGACACGTTCACATGGAGATAATTACAAATGAGTCACACTGCTAAATTTGCCAAGATCACGCTAGATTTGGTACTGATCCAAAGCCAAGTGAATACAAAGCACGTGCTGCTGATCCCGAAACCGATAACATAACTATATATTGAGAGACTGTGTTTGCAATCATCCATGGTTAACTTTGCATCTGGTGGCTCATGCTGGTGAGCTCAGCTTTTGGGGAACGTGGTAAATGGTGTGCCACTGACAGGTGCTTCAGCATGGCCGAAAAGTAGGAACTCATCATAGAAGTTACACACAGGCCAGAGGGAAGCAAGTGAACAGAGGCGCGAAAACCTGTAAGTGTGTTCCAGAAACAAAGATTCTGGAAACTCACAGATAAATGACAGGACAAGACATGAGACTGCTCTCACAACTGGAGTAACTGCTCTACCTCACCAGATCCTCTAATGCACGAATGCAGCCTTCACCAACCACCAAGAGCGCAAAAGAAAATGAGGAACACTAAAAACCATGTACATTACTTTTTCCGGACATTTTGTTTTGAAAATAAAGACGTTTCCTGCATGCAACTCAGTTTTGCATGTCACACGTGGATTCAGTAAACCCGCAAGTTAACCCTTGCTTAGGAATCCCACTAACTGGTATGGTACTTTATGGGTGAAGACAAACATTCTGGGAGTGCATTTTCAAATAAAGAAAATAAGGAGTTACACACTGTCACGAACTGTGAAACACACTTCGGGATTCTCACAGATGCCCAGATGGGCAAAAGCCAAAACTACACCTAGAGGGTATAGTAACCTGTGCTGACACATATGGACACATATGTTCCCTTGACACATCGCAACAGAGGGCAGTCTGCAAGCGTATTTTCACATAATATAATATTTTCACAACACTGTCCATCACCATTGTGAAGCCACATTCCGACCTTGAACCCATCTGTCACTCTGAATGCATCTCTCACCATCTTGTTATCCTTACACGTGTCCTGCAACACCATGACAATGTTCTCTGCCACTGCCACTACCGACTTCCTCATACAGTACAACGATTACCTGTTTGGTAGGAATGCGTCTTGTCTTCATTTTATTGCACGCTGATGATGCTGATGACAGTAAAATGGTTACCAACCCTGACCGCACCTCCTGTGAAGGAGAGCCCAAACAAGCTTTGGAACAAAGGAAGGAATTACATCTCTTGCCGAATCCGGTAGTAGTTGGGTTGGGGGGTGGGTGAGTGGGGGCGTTATGAAGCTGAGGTCCCCAGCCGAAAGGATTCAAGGTTGACAAACAACAGCAACGAACAAGTGTTGACAAGTACTGCAAATAGCGCTTGTGCGGTTTTGCAGAAAGATCTGCAAGATTGACAAGGGACTACGGCTCCATCAAGTTAAGATATTATGTAAGAAGCGACTGCAAGCACCACAATACAACAGGTCTAGTACCTGGTGAGACAGGGGAGGAGCAAGGCCTGGAAGCTCCCCACAGTCCAAAGGGCCTCCAAGTGGTTCGAACAGTTCCTTTGAACAAGCAGTCCAAGAGGAGAAGGATCAGAAGTGGAGGTAGAGTTCAGAGGCTTTGCTGGACGGTCCCTGTGCTGAGCCTATTCTGCTCTTGGCATCATCAACATCAGAGGAGGAGGAGAGGGGCCATTTACAACAACACAAGCTGCGGAAAAAACCTGTAGAGAGGTGGCTCTAGATTGAGAGGGCAAATCCATGGTTTAATGCTGCTCGGGAACAGGCTGAGGCGTCATGACTGGTGTCTGATGTTCGTAAGACCTCAAACACTCGATGACCTCAGGTTGATCGCCGATGATGTGGTGCAGCTACGCATCAGTAGACGATTCATTGCAACAATCATCCTTTCCCTGTGTTGTCTCATTGTTTTCCTCTAAGTTTCTGCATGATGTATTGGCATTCAAATCCATTGTGATCAGTAAGGTTCTCAGAGCTGATCCCTGATAACGACTGCATAGATTTCATACATGTCCAACACCACCTTCACATACAGTACGTCTCTGCCACGCCTAACTTTCTTTTTCATTTCTTTTTAGCGGAACTACGAGATGGTGATAAGCTTTATATGGGGTCAAGAAAAACACAGTGCAATTCCCTTATACGGTCTCTGTCTAGAATAAGGTGATTTTCTGAATTTCCGAGAATGTGCTAAAAAGCATCAACAACAGCAATCGTGATGTTTTCATTCAAGGTGCTTTCATTGGTTGTATTTATTCAGAGCCACAAAAAAAAAAAAGAAACCTGTTCTCTGGAATAGATTCCTAATTCAGGTTGGTCAGGTCAACTGCTTTCACTTTTGTAGAATGTGTCATGTGTCATGTGTCATGTTATTATGTCCAGAATGAGGAAATGAATGGATGTAATGACACAAAAAACACTGTTTAACCACTTGCAGTACCAGTCCTTACTATATAGAGTCCGCCACAAAAGCTCTCATACTCTGAGTCCGAAGGAGGCTGAAGGTAGCATTTTCTTGATTATTTTTCCATATATCTTTGCAAATCTATGATTATTTTTGTGATTGCTGTTATGACTGTGATAATGCTTATGGCGAATGATTCATGTTATAACAAATAATTAATGTGTGTCATGCACAGTTGAATTGTCATCTGCAAGAATGGCAGGTCAGATCTTTGGTATTCTGCTGGTTCTGGGAATGATAAGTAAGTACATCTTTATTCAATGCAAGAATGATTTAATTATGGAAGTGCTCTCTGTCACGTTGTACTGTTGTGTTGCTACCTGTGGAAT
Organism: Carapus acus; assembly: GCA_900312935.1. Lineage (NCBI taxonomy): Eukaryota > Metazoa > Chordata > Actinopteri > Ophidiiformes > Carapidae > Carapus > Carapus acus. Next base: position 18,171 of record OMPJ01028781.1, read on the forward strand.
TGCTTCCAATAAAGAAAAAAAAAAAAAGAATGATTTAATTGTCCCCCCTTGTGTTTTCAACATTTTCCTCCGTGAGAAGCTAAGGTTTTTAGATTGTGCTCATGAACTGTGGATCAGGAAGGAAAAAACAGTGAGGAGACAATCATTGATGCAAGAAGCCAAAATTCACAAATCTGTTGTTGTTATAGAAAGGAGTTTGCTCAAGCAATTTGGAAACGATGCCCATAGAAAATGTCATTCGTCCGTGTAGGTGCTATTCAAGGTCACTCTCTGCAAGAGACTAAGCTGGGAAATTAACATTGGGAAAGGGAGGTTTGGGTTTAAAGAAGGATGAACACTTCAATATTTGAATTTCATCTCCATCAATGTTTGGCCTCAGTGTATAGCCAATGGAATCATATTGTTAATATCAAAGTGTATCATTGCTAATTCATGTGATGTCATTCATTTTTCCACATCGCTCTCTAGGTACTGCAGCTTCTGTGGCTACAGGTAAATATTTTCTCTGTGTGATAAAATATCTGCATCATTTGTCTCACCTTTTGGCAACACCTGATTTGGATGACCAAGTTGAATAGATATTGTATAATTTCTCTCGCAAGATTTTTAATTGATGGTGTTTTTTTTGTTGTTGTTGTTTTCATGATTGACAATGTAACCTTGCGTTTCAACAACAACACATTGCTGCTCTTTGAAGGTTTTCTTTACCCAAGCAATGGAAACACAAGCCATCGAGCCTTGGATGGAAGCTCCCCCAGATTACCTCTGCTACGACCATTTCCCTACTTTGGGAAGTTGTATAACCAGATTTATGTGAGTACAATTAAAATGACGGTGGTTTGGTTCTCCAAATAATCTCCATCAGCTAATACTCTTAGAGTTTGGTGGCAAGGAAGTGAAATACACCACCATCTACCACAAAATTACATGCTTAGAATGGTAATGTGATGCCATTTATTGTGTTGTATCACGCAACTCATCGCGTTTCCCTCCATGTGTCGACACATTAATGAATAGTACTCTTGTTTTACCTTACTTTCGCTCTTGGATGGCGCGGAATATGTGAATACTGTGCGTGCGCTCTCTCTCTCTCTCTCTCTCTCTCTCTCTCTCTCTCTCTCTGCTACTTGATACATTCATGGTTACCACCAATACTTCGAGTTTTTATCCACCACACCATTTGTAGATTAATAATTAATAGGGATCTGATACTGTTATTACATTTTTATGCTAATATCAGGTCTAATAATTAAGCGTTAGCAGGGCGATATGTTAGCGTTAGCGTCTCTACTCCATGCACATGTTGCTGTCATACGCAGTTCCAAACAAAATTTTGGATGAATCTCAAGTATGAATGATGACAATTTACACCAAGGGTCACCAACCTTTTTGAGTTTGACGGCTTCTTCACAGGCACGGAGTTGTATAAAAGGCTAATAGGACCTATTTAATATAAACTTCTTTCACAACAAATCAGCACACATCACTTTTAAATACAACCATTACTGTTACTACTACTACTGCTGCCACTACTACTACTACTACTAATAATAATAGCAATAATTAAGACAAGAATAAGAGTAACAATGATAAAAATAATACAGAGAAACTATTTTTTTGTAGATAAAGCTCTGTTGTGACCAATACCGGGGTGGCTGAAGTGGTCTTTGCATGTGCTAATGTGTCTGCAGGCACGTCGTTGGTAACCCCTGATTTACACCGTACGCATTGTGTTTGGGTTAATTTTGTGTTTTTGCTTCAACACTTACAAGCGTATTTCACCTTATATCATGCACGGGTTGATAGAGCTACTTCTATTTCTCTTTGCCCTTGGATTTTGTCCAAATTCTGATAATGGTAAAAATACTACAATTGGAATATCACAACACATCATATGCCTCGAAAGTCCAATCAAGTGAAAATTCACTCAGTGACCCTTGATTTCCACCGTACACCTTTTTTTTTGTGGCAAATTTTGCCCAGAGTTACACTTACAAGCGTATTTCACCCTCATAGGTTGTATCATGCCTAGGTTGATAGGATCTATTTCTCTCTCTGTTTTCCCTTAAACTTAACTAATGATCACAATAAAGGAATATGAAATATCACAAGACATTAAAGGTCACTCCAATTCAGCTCTCTTCCGATAAATAGCTGAAATATCAAAATATATCAGTATCCAGAATGATAAAGTATCCACTTGGTGTCAGAATGGGATCAAATTCTGTTGTGTGGCATGTTTCTGCGCAGGTGCTGCGCCTGCCACAGGGTGGTGCTTGTGCACTATGCACCTCAGAGTACATGATAGTCTGGCCACTTGGTAACTAATTAATTAATACTTACATAGTCACAAAGTTATTATTATTTTCTAAACCAATATTTTTGAATATTGCAACCAAGGTGGATTCATTCTAAAAAGTCTTTCTCGCAATCTTGAGGTGTTTTTCTTCTGGTACTTTCCTTTTGGATTATCTAACGCTTACAATCTTTGACAGACCGTGGGGTTTTGAATGTAAATAGAAAAATAATTAGAGATGTCCAATAATATCAGCCCACCGCTATTATCGGCCCCATATTCGCATAAAAATGTAATATCGTTATCGGATTTTTTTGCTTTAAAACCGATAAAATAAAAACCGATAAAAATAAAATAATGCTTGCGTTACACCGATATAGTGCCTATGTGCTCCTGAGGCGTTTACCGGCGCACATATCGGTATCAGTTTATCGGGCAGCAATTTTAGAAGGGAAGCCCAGACTCCTCTCTCCAAGGACACCTCCCCTAGCTCCTCTGGGAAGATCCCAAAGCGTTCCTAGGCCAGCCAGGAGACATAGTCCCTCCAGCGTGTCCTGGGTCTTTCTTGGGTCTCCTCCCGTTGGGACATACCCGGAACACCTGCCTGGTAAGGCATCCAGGGGGCATCTGGAAAAGATGCTTGTGCCACCTCAACTGGCTCCTCTCTATACGGAGGAGCAGCGGCTCTTTTTTGAGCACCTTCCAGGTGACAGAACTCCTCATCCGATCTTGTTGGGTGCGACCTCCCACCCTGCGGAGAAAACTAATTTCGGCCGCTTGTATTCGAGATCTTGTCCTTTCGATTGTGGCCAAAGGTTCATGCCCATAGGTGAGGGTAGGAACTGGTATATTGAGAGCTTTGCCTTCTGGCTCAGCTCCTTCTTCACCACATGAAACACGGCTGGATGCCTTACCTAAGTCCACAAAGCACATGTGAACTGGGTAGGCAAACTCCCACGATCCCTCTAGCACCCTACGGAGAGTGTAGAGCCGCTCCAGTGTTCCATGGCCAGGACGGGACCAGCATTGTTCCCCCTGTATCTGAGGTTTGACAATCGGCCTGATTCTCCTCTTCTGTACCCTGGAATAGACTTTCCCGGGGAGGCTGAGGAGTGTGATCCCTGTGTAATTGGGACACATCCTCCAATCCCCCTTCTTAAACATAGGGACCACCACCCCGATCTGCCAGTCCAGGAGCACTGTCCCCAACTGCCATGTGATGTTGCAGAAGTGTGTAAGCTATGACAACCCTGCAACACCAAGAGACTTGAGGAACTCAGGTCAGATCTCGTCCACCCCCGGCGCCTAGCTTATTAACCACCACGGTGACTTCAGCTTGGCTGATGATGGAATCCACCTCTGAGTCCTCAGCCTCTGCCTCCTCTGTGGAGGACATGCCAGTGAGATTGAGGAGATCCTTGAAGTATTCATGCCCCACCCGACCCTATCAATGAGTTTGGGCCTGCTGGGTCTGTCCGGCCTCCTCCCCCGCTAGCGGATCCAACTCACCACCAAGTGGTGATCAGGTGAAAGCTCACCCCCTCTCTTCACTCGAGTGTCCAAGACGTACAGCCGGAAGTCGGATGATACGATTACAAAATTGATCATCCATCTACGGCCTAGGATGTCCTGGTGTCAAGTGCACTGATGGGCACCCGTACTGTATGTCAAACATGGTGTTTGTTATCGACAAACTGTGACTAGCACAGAAGTCCAATAACAATGCACCACTTGGGTTCAGATAGGGAGGCCGTTCCTCCCAATCACACCCTCCAGGCATTGCTGTCATTGCCCACGGGGTGGTGAAGTCCCCCAGTAGAACGATGGAGTCCCAAGGTGGGGTACGATCTAGTACACCTCCAAGGACACCCAGGAGGGCTGGGTACTCTGCACTGCTGTTTGGCCCATATACCGGAACAACACTGAGAGGCCTGTCTCCTGCCCAGAGGCGCAGGAACGCAACCCTCTCGTTCAAAGCATAGAATACAAGCAAAAAAATTGATCACACCCTCGATCTCACTTTAAATCACTAAAACCATTGAATTCTTTTTCCTTGGTGTTCCTTGGTGGCAATGCACTCTAACATGCTACGCTAACTACAGTAACGCTGGAACCCCAGATGAGGGTGAAAAGCTCCAAGTGGATGAAGCACACAAGCGTGTAGTGGTAGGCGGATCGATCCAAATATTGCTAATTTATATACTATGTCAGGATTTGATGGATACGATACAAGCCTGGTGAGATTGATTCTTTGCTTTAAGTTCCATTCTTGTTTCCAATGCTGCCACGTTGCTGGACTTGCCACGCCTCTGTCAACCAGTGGCCCCACTGAGGGGGGCCTTGAAAAATATGCTGCCTCCCACACTCTCCAGTCGTGTATGAATAATATAATCTGCCACACTCCCAAGTCCCTTCTCACCAACTTGTGGTAGACGGTGGAAAGTCTGGCGCTCTGCGCTCTG
>OMPJ01028782.1:0-16074 GCA_900312935.1 Carapus acus
CAGAGACCAATATAAATTAGCAGCATTTTGCATATTTCAGTTTTGACTGGTTTTATGCCTTCCTGGTGGTCACCGTCTTCTGTTTTTCTTTTTTGTTTCTACATGCAATGTTTGCAATATGGATGTATTTGTCAGGTTCACTGATATAAGTTGTTTGGTTTAATAAATCCGACAGTGATTTTTCAGCACTGTACCTCTTTTTTCTTCCAAAAATGTTTGGCCCGTGTCAGGGGGTACTTGACTAAAAATATATTTTTAAGGGGGTACATCACTGAAAAAAGTTTGAGAACCACTGGTATAGATGGTCAGAATATGTAGTATCCTGGCTGGATATACAGTACCTCTTTACCTCAGTACCTCAAGTACCAACAACCCCAGTTCTTTCCATTCGGCTCACCAGCGTCAATGTAAATGTAACACAATAATGTCACTCCAGCCCTCATTTCTGTCAGCGAGGTTATCTTGATGAGTGCTTTTAACGCTGCCTCTGTAACTCTATCCTACTTTTCCTGCCAGGTCTCAGAAATCTACGATCAAGTCCACCAGTCCATGATCCAGACGCCAGTCAAAGACAATGTGCCGTTGTTCTGGTCCACCATGTCGCTAGTGAAAAGCAACCACTATCGCTCTGTGGCTCACTACTTTGTAGCCATCGCTCTGCTGGACCACCAATGTAAGAAAACAGCTTCATTGCTTAATACGCAGACCTTAATAATGCAACTGGATTAAAAAACAGTCAGACTAAACCCTGTTAATCATTGTAGCAATAGAGGCACCTGAAATGAAGGTTAATTATTTGCGTGCCCCGTACTCTGAACCCTTAGGAACTCCAGGTTCTAGGAAAATTTCAAGAAAACTCTCCTCTTGGAAAATATGTGACAGAAAAGGACGGAACTTGTTCTGTCTGTGTTCATAAAAGGCCAAGGATAACATACACTGTGTTTTATACAAACACGCAGCAGATTGTGCTCCAGTCATGTTAGTTCATGGTTCAGTGCAGGTGTAAGCTGGTTCTGTCGGCTAAATTTAACCTTTTGCGGAGAGTCACTTAAGAGTTGAACTCAAGAATTAGACTTGCTCTTGAGTGAGGCATGAGTGAATTTGGTGTCCCACATGGGCAGAACGAGCCACAGTGAGCCACAACATCATTACATAACAGCTATTTAGGGGCACACACATGCGCACGCACGCACACACACCGCTTCCCATGGTGCAAAAAAAGCCTATGTATGCAGACCCTAGACAGCAGGATGGACTAAAAGAGAGGGAGGCCGCAGGGCTGCCAAGGAAAAACAGAGCTGCTTCAGTGTCCCAAAGCTGTCTGGATAACAGTAATGGATAGAGCTCACACCTCACTCGCTGGCCGGGCCCTGTGCCCTCTCCATTCCATGTTTACACTGTATTGTGTGGTGGTCCAAGGGGGCTCGTTCAGAGTGAGGGGCTCTGAATGTGATGGTTCTGAATAGCTGCGCATGGAGGCAAAAGCACTTTGAGTTTGGCAGCTCATTAACAGATTCCTGTCTGATTGAGGAGAAATGAGCAATTAAGCACTGCAGTGCAAAGAGGAGGCAGCGCTCAGGCGCGGGAGGGAGTGAAGTGGTGCAGTAGTAAATCATTTATCACAAACGAGTGTTTCATAAACATTACCAAGCAGATAAAGCTGCCAAAAATGTGGTGAACGTGTGAAATCCAGCAGCCTCTCGGTTCAACATGGGGAGAGATTCCACCTCATCCATCAGTCACATCAACTGCTGCTTTGTTGTTGTTAAGCAGACCTTAAGCAGACCTTCTATTCCTTCATGTACAGTGAGTGCAAGTGATGACGAGGACCAGCAGGAGAAGACTTTATCTCAGATCTACGATCAGCTCCCGGAGGGTTGCTCTCCTCTGGACATCCTGAAGAGAGATGCACGTAAACGTGTTGGTAAGTGTTGTCAGACAATGGTCACAGTCACAACAGCAGACAAACAACACACTGTCCTGTTAGTTGCTGTCGATATCATATGTAATATAACACAAAGTAATGATATAAGAGCTAAAATAGATGGATCAGTGTTTATTATTAATTCTTTGTCCCTTTACAGGTCAAGCTCACATTCGCCGAGCGATCCTTGGTCACGAGGAGGCTCTGAGGATCTTGGGTTTGTGCCACCACCTGAGTAAGCTGGAAGTCCTGCAGGAGATCCTGCAAGCCAGCCACCAACGCTGTCTCCACAAGCTCTCAGAAAACGAAAGCGAGGACGAATTCACTGACTACATCGATGCCCCTGACATCATCTGTGAGTCACCAAACCCTCATCACCCAAAGTATACAGGCGCCTCATCAGTTTATGACATGCAGGAAGAGGCAGATTAGCAAAGTAATACAAATGTTTATTGGCGTCTGCGACACCTGTTACTCTGGTGACAGCCTCTCCGTCTCCTGTGTCCCGACGAGAGCATGTCAACACTCACCTGGGTGTCACCAAAACAAACCTTTGACAAACGGTATTGAGGTCACGCGGCGCCATTCTTATGTGTTGTTTTACGAGGTTTGTTTCTGAGGAAACGGTTGGCGAGAGGCCTTTGTGCTATCAGCCGAGATAAGGCAGGTGTAGAGGATGTAATGTTGACCCTGCTGAGTCCCCGCCTGTTCCTCCACAGGTGGCATTTGCGAGGGTAAACAGTGTGAAATGACAGCCTTGTTGTTTTCTCCTCCTAAGCTAAAACAGAGCATAAAGCAGAGATGGAACTTCCAGCCGCCACAAAGGTGAAAGTCACCGACTTTTTCCAACGACTGGTATGTGGGTTACTAATCCTTTTCCACTCACATCCACATCTGTTTTCATACACAGCACATGGGGTTGGTTTATTCAGGATCTGACACAAAACGTCGCTGGACGTGTTGTTTTGGATATGAAAGATTTAATAATATTTTCCAAACCCAGAACGTTTGTGTTACTCCTGAATACACACAATCACGGATGAAGCTCCTGGAAGCTTCGGCACAGTTGACCTGCTGCCCATGCCAGGTTCTCATCTGTGACCAATGCCTGCTGGACTTTCATCCATCTCAACCAATTTAACATTAACATGAACTGCTGACAACGGTGCTCTGAGCTTTTTCTCGCCGCCCCTTGAGAGGGGTTCTGGAAACAATTGCATCACTATCTAGTGGCGATATCACGGAAAATAAAATTCAATGCAATACAAATAAATCATGAACGTGTCTGAAGAAGAAAACCGACTCCGACTGCCGTGGTATCATCACAGCTTTTAAATCTAAGATGTTTAACTCTCACTCAGATCTCTCCCCTATAAATGCACAGGTTGTGTGTTATTGACCCAACAGTGTTTATTGCCACATCACAATACTGTTACCTCTCAGTTACATATTGGAAAGATGCATTTTCTTTCATATGTAAGCGTAGGACAGACACCACAATGTGTTAATTGTACTTATCAGTAAAAGCTGCTCATGCAACCTTTTTCCCTTTTAATACAAATTTAATAACTTCCTGTGACACTCAAGAATTCAGTAAAGCTGGCAGGTTCAGAGTGCAGGTTTTTTATACTCACGAAAAAATAGTAACATGTCAAAAATTATGATTTATCTGTCCAACACAAATGCAGAGTTCAGCACTTGCTGAGTTCAAGTCTGAATTATTGTCAGTTCAAATGTACCCACTGTATGCCAGAGCTTACAGATTTTTAAATAGAGATCTTAATGTTGTGAGTTCTGTGCTTTATTGGATCTAACAGCGGAATAGACATCCATTCTAAGGAGAGGTACACTGCTATTGGTGTATAGTCACAAGATCAAGGTCATTTGCTTGTGTGGCAGCTGGTTAATGCAATTGTATCTATGACAGACAGAATCCATTGAAGCATGACAGCTCTGAAATTTCCCCCAGTGTGGAAATTCAGCCAGATATCCCAGCAGTGTCGTTCTAGGTCTTGTGCATCATCTCTCATTCTCTGTCGGAAATGAACTTGAAAGCATCTGTGAACTTGAAAGAATGCTGTCATCATGCATTCACCCTGTCAGCACGCATTAACCCCATCATCCCCTCTGCCAGGGTCCCTTGTCGTTCTTCTCGGCCAAGCAGAAGTGGACGGCTCCCCGGACTGTGAGGATCCGCTCAGAGGACCGAGACCTGGGCTTCACCTTGAGGGGCGAGACGCCGGTGCAGGTGGTGTCCTTGGACCCCCTCTGCTCTGCTGCTGTGAGTTGGACGATATAATTTACCCATTAGTGAACACACCTAGAGTTTAAAACATCCCCTAGGTCGCTAATGCAGCCAACCACACGTTTGAACTTGTGTAAGGGAGAAAATGTGCATTATCATTCTTTAAATTCCCTGTGAGGGACACACACTTAGCCATTTCTTTTCAAATTCAACCATTTCTATTTTTGTCTTTCAGTTGTTCTATATCTCTTGATATTTCATCATCACACTATTGAAATCAGAAAGAAAGTTTTCTTCTGTACATTATCCCACTTATTCACTGGATGAACCAAATTAGTGTGTATAACTTCAGCAGGTTTGGGCCCACTGGCCTTGTTTGCAGAGCAGAGAAGCAGAAGATTGACATTTGCTCTGTATCAAAACACTGTATATTAAATCATGCCCAGAATAAACATTGCTATCTTCTCAGCTAATGCACCAAAGTAACTCCTGGAAGCCAAAATAGGGTTCAAATTCGAAGAATGCTTGGACACTCCCCGTCCTCCCTTCTCGGCCCCCCTGGCTATTGATTTAATAACTAAACTGATTATTTGCTCTCTAATCCTATTTAGGCTGACAGCTAATTTAGAACCTGACTCTTATTAATCCTTGCAGGCCAAGCAAGCAAAGAGATTGGTATTTATTAAGCCAAGCTGATTTGAAATGCTGTGAAACTGCAGGGTTGTTGCAGAGCAGACTGGGCTGCTCTGTGCTGACGTGCCCATGGTCAATATGGATCTTGTTATCAGACAGAAATAGCAGAGGTAGATAAGAAGGTTTTCCCACAGCCGTCAAATAATGCGCTGTGGAACTATTCGCTGACACACACAGTCAAAAAACAGACGGCTGCCTCGCTTAACATGGGAACCCTGTTACTAAATCACTGTTTGAGCAGCGAGCCAAACTGCCCGCGGGGTTTTGGTGAAATTGGGTGGGACGAGAGCCGCTTTCCATTCAAATAAACCTTGAGCTTTAAACATTTACCCTGGCTGCAGTACTATCATGGCTTTCCCCCTGACCGCTGTGCTTTCTCTCCCTCCTTATCTCATTTCCAGGCTGACGGGCTGAAAGAGGGTGACCACATTGTGGCTGTAGGCGACACAGACTGCAAGTGGCTGGGTGTAACCGAGGTGATGCGCCTCCTGAAAGATGTGGACGAGGAGGGGATAGATATCCAAGTGGTGACTGTCATTGACACCAATCCCCCCATGGTATGTTGTACTCCACCTCTCTCTCTCTCTCTCCCCTGCAACCTCTCCTGTTTGTTACATATGTTTAGTACCTTTGGGTGACAAATGGGTGACAGCAGAATCATTCTTCATTTTAGATGACTTCAGGGAATTTTTGTTTGCTAATTTCTTTTCAAGGGCACTGAATCTTTCCAAGGTCTGCACCCTCCCTTGAGAGAAATTAGGATTTTTTGTAATGCGTCAAAGGCAAAAAAAACAAGCACTAAGTTCGTAGTTAATTTGTGCTTATGTGCTAATTTGCACATACAGTTGACAGGGTTACCCAAATAGTAATGGGCTACGTGTTTCCAGCTCCAGCTATGGAGTATACAACTGGTAAATTGTTAATGCAGGACATTAAACCTGTAATGACAGTAAGCAGCAAATCGTCAAAGTCTGCACAAAGAAAAAGTCAACCTGACAAAAGATAATCGTCTAGATGAATTGATGTAGTTAGCTATGGCCAACCTGCCAGGGAGTGGACATGTTAGCAGGCTTCTCCCTAAAAATACACCATCGTCTCCTTTTTCTCTTTCCAGCCAACCAAGAGTGCTACTTTCTGTGGAAACCTGCCCAAGACTTACTCCATGATATGCTTGGCGCACGACGACGAGGACAAGAACTCCAAATCTCGCAAAGTGACCAAGAAGTCTTCCTTTCTCAGCTGGGGTCTGAAGAACAGGCTGAAAAGTGCCAGCACCCTCAGCCTTCCCACCGCTGACCAATCTGGCGCTCTACCTTGGAATAAACCTTGCCCCACTTTTCCCAGTTCAAGCTCCTATAATAATGACAGCGCCCTCTACTAATGACGGTGCCCTCTACTGACCCTGTTGCTGTTTTGTCTATTTTGCACCTGAGTGGCAATATGCATTCAGCTCTACATCAAACCACATTGGTACAGTGTATCTGTGCCGCTGTGCTGTGCCCATACAGGTCCTGCTAAAGCATCATTGTACGCATTATCATCTTTGGTTTTCCACTGGAATTTCCACTAGTGTCCATTGTATACATGTCACCAAACTATCAATGGCACCTCCGCCATCTTCTTCGCGAATTTGGCCACATGATGAAAATGCACAGGCGCCTTGATTGGTGCCCTGCTGCCTTCCAAGCGCAGTTATGAAATGAGCTGAGCTACATAGAAACACCAGTTAACCTCGGCAGCATGTGTACAGGACAGTACAGCTACAGAAAGTGGGGAAAACTAACAATGTTCCAGTCTATACCAAGATCTGACGCTGTCACTCTATTTTCTTGAAGTAAGCTCCTGGTAAATTGAAGGATCAAACAAAGTTCTACAAACAGTCCCATTGTTGGTTTCCACCTGACTGGATAGGAGTGATTGCGTTGGGGCTGAAGTGGTCACATCAAGGCGTCATTGTGCACTAACTCTCTTTGTTGGGGCACAATGGCAAAGTACTCACGTGCCCTCCATCTGCGTCTTGCAGTTCATTTTGCGTTTGAGTTTTACTTTTTTTTTTTTTTGAGTAAATATGTACATACCCTGTTGTTTGCTCAACGGCTGGTAAACAACACTTTTTACTTTGACAGAGATGATTTCTTTTTTTCCTGTGGGAGGGTTGATGAATGCAATGCGCTGTACGCTGCTAAAATGATATTGTTTGTAATAAACTGTCACTTTTGTATTTATGAGACAGCTTTTGAGGAATGTTGTCTCTGGTGAGTGCCATCCCTGGGACACAGGATAAATTGAAGTGTTGTCGGTATTGGAAGTTTGCTTAACGTGCCAGATACACCCCATGCCAAAATGCCTTGGTGATGGTTTTTTTTCTTCATGTAACGAGTGCACAGATTGTGCGTCTCTGTTAATGTGATTATCATTATAGTTGATGGATATTTTGGCTCAAGAAGGGACAACTGGGGGCAAAAAGCATACAAAAAGCAGGCCTTCACTCAACAGGGACCTGGATCAGACACTGCAGTCACTTTTCTGCTGTGTGCTCCTACCCGTGTTACTGGACACTAATTATTACATTTGACTGACACACTGCAGTGTCGGACTATCTCTTTATCTACAAAGTAGATTCTTTTACACATATTTGATAATCAAATTATTTATGTTATCAAAACACAATACATGTATGTATCTGTAAGCTGTATGTTTCAGAAGTAGTTTGTGAACAATGTGTTTTTGCACGCTGGTTCCTCTTGGCCGTTGGAATGTAAATTGCTTGGCTTGCTAAACGCTCCGGTGAATTTGCAAACTGGAAGGATTTTTTTTCTTTATTTTCAATGCTAATGTGAGTTTTAGGTTGATGAATGGATACACAAATAAAACTGTACATTTTAACATTGAGCGATCAAACATCTTATTTGTCTTAAAACCAATAACACTGAGATTCCACATAATTTGCTGTGTCTTCTAATCTGTTGTCTTATGTGCCCTTCATGCTTAAAAATTAAGGAAACATTTGAAAAACACATAAAAAGAATGAAGTGGATTTGTTCCATAGAAATTAAGTATTCCGCCGATGCTCTTACTGTATACCAAGATTTAGTTGGCAGATTTGTGTTGCAGCTGTTCCATTAAATATTGCAGGAGGCTGTTGTTTTTGTAGGTAGTGTGGTGTCAGTGCTTTGTCAGAGATTGTGTCTGTTTGTCTTGCATGTAAATTTATATCTAATATCTCAATAAAAATGGGATCCAACATTACCAATGGAATTGTCACATTTGTGTGATACTCTGTAGCTCAATGGTTTGTGCCCCTTAGCAGTTACGCATTGACAGGGATGAAGTTTGCCCTGACTCCTGGTGAACCAACACATTCCAAGCCAGTGTTTGATTTAAAATGTGGAAATGCAGTAAAGCCTTGAGATGAATTCCTGCCCAAGCACAACTGTATCAGAGTAGATGTCTTTTTCTACATTTTTACAGTGTGAAACATTATACGATAACTAAGTGGTGATGTTTTAAATTCCGATGTTATGTTATTCACAATTACCAGTATCGATATTCAAATGTGTATCATACAGTGTAGCAACAGAGACAAATAAAGGTTCAGAGAAGAAACACATTTTACTTTTGTTAGAATTAAGGGGTAAATTGTTAGTCAGCGTCCTCTCGTGGCTAGTCTATGCTAGTTTTGTGCTAATGTCGTTGCTAGGTTGATTCAAAAGGGCGTTTGATTGGCTTGCCGTTCAACTTGCAGCCAATCCGCGGGGACTTCTTTGCGACGCGTATCATAGCAAAGAAGCGTCTAGATACGAGGAGGCAACTGGCAACTGAATCAAATACACTTTAGCACAGTCGGTTAGACAAATGTTTCCACTCATACACACTGAATTATGATATAATTCTAGATTCCAAATTAATCCAAACGTCACGGAGTGAAAACTGTCTTTCCCTCATCTGAAGTCGACAGACTGTTGAGCAAACAACCTTAAAAGGATCTGGAAGAACAGGACTCACTTGGCGAAGCGATAAACTTCTTGTAATCATGCGTAGATTTAGCTTCAGGCGGGACAAAGACAAAGAATTTGTAAGTTTCACTTAACTTTTTGTATAACTTAATCACGGTACCATTTCCTCGTGTGTTGACGCGTCTGTGTACTTATTCGGTGACTTGTTAGCATGGACTATAACTCCCAAATACTAACGACGACAAGAACGTTGTTAACCCAATCGGACATTATGACAGCTGAACTAGACTCCTCATTGCTGTTATTGTTAAAATAGAGCCCATTGTCTTCTCGCCAGTGTGCTCGGTTTACCGTTTGAAGCAACTTCTCTGTCTGTTTCTCATGGAAACGTATATCGCCTCCATTTTCCTTTTGTTCCTCGAAATACACAACAGTCATTTTTGTCAGTTATCGATATACCTACACTGACCACTCTTATCGTATTTATGTTTTTGTAGCGCCACATAGCCGCTGGTTTGATCCCCGCTGCCTCTATCGCCCCCAAACCAGCCGTGCCTCGCACCCCACCGCCCCGCAGCCCGGACCCCTCACCCGCCAGACCCAGGTACCCGACCAGCTGTCAGGAACGTCTCCTGTCTTTTGCCACTTTCCATTGACTGGAAGTCTGGACATCCAGAGTTAACCGTCACAGAGTTTGAGCGCAATTTGAAACAGGGCTAACCACAAGTTCCATTCCTGTTCTAAATTTGGTGGTTGCTTTAATGTTCCCCGAAAATGCTGCCGCGGTTGCATTTGAGTGTGATTTTTTTAACCTCCCATTGCGCGTGGATGCAAAAGAAATACTGATGAAGTAATGTTCATATTTTAATATATCTACGAAGATCGTCCTTAAGATTGTACAAGAAGCCAAACTCACAGCAAATGGGAGAGGGCATTATTATAATGATCGCTGCATTCATCATTGAGCGTCAGGGGGCGGTATTTGTCATGTAAATACCCCCTTAACAACTACCTAACGTAGTGCTGTCATGGAGGTCAGTAACATGAAAAATGTTAATACAAAGAGGCTTAAAGAGGGTTGTGCATTCTGTGCAATCACTGTGCATGGCAAAGGTCATGCCGTCATGTTTTCATGTTAGATTTGCACCTAGATGGTCTACATTTGAAAAAACTAGACCAACTCAATGTTCAATACATTGTATTCGGAGCATCCATGGAACATCCACCCATCCATCCATGGATGGATCGATGGATGTTCCATGGACATCCATCAATCCATCCATGGATTGATGGGTGGATGTTCCATGGATGCTCCGAATACAGTAACACACTTCTGACGTCTTATCAGTGTAAGTAATGTTGATGCTGGCAATATGCAGTTTTTCTCTTGTGGCTCAACTGGCTGTCAATTCTTCCCCAGTAGGTATTTAACCAGACAGATGTTGTTGTGATCTATCAAGTGCATTGAAATAAAATCACCTGCAAAGGATGCATACCTGTAGCTTTTCTTTGAATGAAAGCAGTACATCTTTTGTCTTACATGAGCTGCATCTCTCCCCATGCAGATCGGCCTTGGCAGCCGCCATCTGGTCCTCCTCCCTCACTGGGCAGACATGGGCCATCCCACCTATCAGGACCAGATCTTACTCCGAGAGCATACAATCAAACGAATGCACGTCGGAACCAAATATCAGCCCGACTTATTCCACCCGGTAAAGCACAAGTGTAAATTAAGATTTGCAATTTGTTCTCTCATAATGAAAATGATGTGAGAGATTGAACTCTTAACATAAAGCCTTAATGTCATGACATCTAAATTAAACGTGATAGAACACAAATTAGTACTTCACTCTTGCTTTTAAGGTTACTTTTAGGAAAGGTTAGCGTTACATAACCTTGGACAAAGACACAATATCTTGCAAGAAGACAAACTCGTGATGCATGTACCATCCATTAGATTGTGTAAAGGTGTAAATTTGAATTTTCTTCAGCACAATTAACAAACACTGTTTTTAGCTTGCACAATATACAATCTGGGTACACATGGGAGGTGAGGCAAGAGAAATGAAAGAATTGTATTATAATTACCTCAAAATTAACAGCAAGGACATCAATTTCCATGGTGGGCCAGTCTTAAATAACGTCATTGATTCAATCATCAGTTGAGCAGAGACGATTCATAACTCATTTTCATTTGCTCGGGGGGTGACTAGAAGCTGCTGGATACCTTAGGGCCAAGGTTCATTTTAAATAACACTGATCGGTGTTAATAAGTCCACGCACATTGATTGGGGTTTTTCACGATGTGCCCCATGAGACAAGTGTGAAACAACATGAGCAGATGCAAAGGTTATGTATCCAAATTTGACTTGTGATGGTTTAGTTTTTGGTGTTTTTACCAGGAATGTAAAAACAAAGTCAGTATTCTGCCTTTTGACATCCTTTGAGACAGATGGTCAGACGATTTGGACAGCCAGCACAATCTGCTCTCCACTGACCACACCGAGGAAGACCTAGGAGACAAAGAAGATGAGGATCGTGTGGAGGAGGAGGATCACAGAGAGGAGGGAGAGGTGCGTGTCTACCAAACTTTGGACATTCAGGGCAGTTCAGTCCCACAACACATCTACGCCCTGCAGCTAAACCCTCAGGTATGTTTTTCCTTACAGATCATGGTTGTAGAGGCAGATGAAGTGTATTTTGTGTGTTTTTCAAGGCTACAGTCATCCTTTTACTGGCACACTGATATGACTTTTATCATTAAGTTACTTTTACCAACCAGTTTAAGACTGTCCAAGACCTTCAAATATTTTGAACCTGCTTCACTTACAAATGTTTCTGAGGGAGAAAGTGGAATTGTTGCTATTCCATCTCAGTCCACTGGGAGTCTCTCTGAAGCTGCATTTCTTTGTGAAAGGTCATGCGAGAGCGAGAATACGCGATGAAAGAGGTTTTCTGGGTTTCTACACACAGCCTGTGTCCTTGTTTCAACTCAGCCACTGTTTTCAGGTTGTAGTTCATTTCTACGGTGGCCTGATGAATGCTGATGAGATTCTCCTTCACACCTCTGTTGCTCCTTAACAGTGCAGCACTTGTGATTAATGAGGCGTCCCCACACATCACAGCATGATGTAAATTTGCTGCATTTTCAGTCAATGCTCCAAAAATTGAGGCTTTTACAATCTGGCCTCGTGTTACATCTCAAAAAACTGTATTAGTTGAAAGATGGGAATTATCCGACAGCAACAGAGTCTGACACATAATGCATGTTGTTCAGTATATTTGATATCCATTCAAGGAACTTGAGCAGTGTCTTGCATTGCTGTTTCGAGTGAAGTTAAACTGCAAAGGGTGACGCAGTGGCCTGCATGGTTTTCTGCCGACTGTCATTCCTTGTCTAAATGTCTATATGTCTCTCTGTACTAGCACACTACTCCATTCACAAAGGCAACGCATTTTTAACAAACCACGCAATATTACAATGAAACAGAACACAGCACTGAGCCATGCTGAACGTGAATGCAAAATATGTACACTGAGTGGAAGTCCACTTAGAGCTTTGACTCCCAATAATTATGCACTTGGAATGTTAACATAAATGCGGGCAGTTTAACTTCATTATATGGTATTAGTGTTAACCAAATACACTGGTAATTCAGTGCAGAGTGCCCGCTTAGCATATATAAGATGATATAGCATTCTCCCAGCGGTGTTGCCAAGTGAAAGCAGTGCTCGAAAGACCACAGAATGAAACCGACAGATAGTGCATCAACTTCCCCTCTCCACAGGAGAATTGCATTCGAGAATTCAAACTGTACGTTTCCTGAGACTATATTGCACATTTCACACTATATTCAATGGTACCAGCAAGAGCACATAGCTGGTCAGTTACATAGCTGCATTACCAGTCTCACTGCTGCTTCTCTGTCACTGTGGGGTTTTTTTTTTTTTTTTTTGATGGTGTTTCCTCGCACTGCACACCTTTTTTTAGTGGGTGTTAATACACTGGAGACTGAGGCTTGGGCTTGCTCGCTGTGTTTTTGAAATGTAAGTGAAGTAAATTTCACACTGATTGTCCCTGTTCACGAAATGTTTGATTTTCTCTGCCATAGACCAGTCTTGTCCTGCCGACCGAGACATCTACAAGAAGCATGGTTCCCTCCTCAGGTGGTTGCATCACACAAGGGATGATTTCCTCTGACTTTTGATATTTCATTGCTGGATTATAAAAGCAGACCATCATGGCCTGCTCTCATGAATGGTGTGCTCACATGAAATCACATTAGTCACCACTGCAGAATTGATCATCAATAGCTGATGATTCGCTGACAAGTCACTACCCTGGTTGTTGCTGATATCGGCATCATTTTATTGTGCCTTGGTCTGATGGGTTTATGAAGTAGTTAATGATGTGCAGCCATCGCTGTCCACATCCAGCCTTTTTTCATTACATATTATGACTGATTAACTATTTATTAGTTACATATCTATCATTTAATTGTCAAGCCTCGTTTCCCTACATGCAGTGATGAGACTGAAAGACTTAAAATCAAAATTGATAGACAAGGCATGATATCTAATGTGATCACATCTCTTTTGTCAAAATGATGCAATGGCTGCGTTTGGTTTTGAAACTGGGCCATCAAGTAAAGCCAGTGAGACCTTTTGCACCTGCTGTGACTTTTCATCAGTTGTCAAGCATGCACTCATTTGGTACCTCTTGATGTGTCTCCTGTCCCAGATTTCACAGAGGAAAGTAGTGTCCAGTCCCCTAAAGTCCGCCGTCATTCTTCAAGGAAGAAATGCTCGATTGGGGAAGACATTGGAACTCGGAAAGAGGGTTGGTTCATTTGGTGGTTGCTTTAATGTTCCCTGAAAGTGCTGCAGCAGTTGCATCCACCTTGATGATTTATACAGTTTTTGATTATGTTTTCTCTTTTTCTGTCTTCCTTTTCTCATTTCAATGTTCTTCTTCTTACTTAGATCACAGAAATCTGACTGTGTTTCACCAATTGTGACTACTCAAGATTTGGGGCTGAAATTGTTTCTCTGATAACTCAAAATTCACCAAAGTGCGATTTACCTTCCTCCTAATGACACTGTTCTGTTCGACCGTCAATTTTTAGTCGTACTGTCCGATTTAGCACCATCGATCCTGCAGCACCTGACTGCTCAAAACTGAATTTTGTTGTCTAGTGATGTGCACTGACAAAAGAATCTTTTATCAGTGTAGAGAAAAGTTAACTAATTCATTTGGTCACATGCACACACAGAATAGGTATGCGTTCTGCATTAAAGCCACGAGTGAGCACACAAATATACTATCCATGCAGTGAAACACACCAAGCAGTTGGCTGCCATCTGTGGCGAGGAGGGATCCTGTTGGGGATTTGATTGTATTGCTGAAGGGCAGTACCGAGGAGGTGAAGCTGGCCTCCTTCAATCACCAGTCTGGCATTCATAGTTTTTTTGATCGATATGGACAATGCTATTGCCATCCCAGGGTTTTTGCAATGTTCGTCTGCTAACGTTATTCACCTCTTCTTACTCACCGCGTAATGGATGTTGTTCCTGTGTTTTTGTTGTTGTTATTGTGCATGCGGATATGTGAAAAGTCCAACCTTGCAAACAAGAACTTTTTACGCTGCTCATTTCAGTGGAACCGCTCAAGTCACCACACAAGCAACATCACCAACCCAACCTCACTGACGTGCAGAGAGGAAAGAGGAAGCAAGTTGTGCAAAAGGACAGCGTCTTGACATCGGAGGAGCAGAGGGTTGTAGAAGACAGACTGCAGCGAGCAGAGCAGATGGACAGCCACAGCCATGCCTCCCCAAAAAGGAGCCCTTCAGCAGGAGCGGCAAAACAAATTGTGATAGAAGGAGGTATGCACGTGCACCGAGGGAAGACGATGAGAGAAAGATGAAAGATATTGGACAAGCTGGAGGGAGGATAAAGGCTTGAACATGGATGAAAAATAGAAAACAGGATAAGAAGGGGTGACAAAGCAAGAAGATGAATGTGAAAGTGGAGGCAGGAGTGGTTGAAAAACATGAGAGGATAACAAAGGGAGTGGAAGGCAGCGTAAAAGTGGTGAAAAAGACAAAAATGTTTGGATAATTGGGCAGCAGATTGGGGAGCGAGGAGAAAGCCGCTTGATTACTTGATTACTCAATCCCGCCACAGTTAGTGTTAAATGAGGTATAAAATCTGTACCTCTCAAAGCATCATTATCATTAACATTTTCAACCTAACAATGCCTCTCCCCACTGAAATATTCAGTTTTAGGACAAATGATTTTTTAAAATTGAGATTTCAGTACTTTGCTCCATCCACCTGAAATATTCATACCAAACCCACTGAATCTGCATGAATTTGAAAATGACATTGCAGATTATCCCTGCGTTGTCTTCTTCCAACAACATATTATAACGCGTTTTGGTTAACAGTGAATAAATCACAGAATGGGTGTGCCATTTTTCCAGATGACCTGGCAGAGCTGCAGACTTTGAGACAACAAGCTCAAGAGTTGGTGGATGAAAATGATTCCCTCAAAATGGTAGTTCACCGTCTGAATGTGGAGTTGAGCCGCTACCAGTCTAAATTCAGACCACTGCCGGATCAGGAGGTATGACAGAACTGACAGGAAGGCTCATTATAGGTCATGGTTCATCACACTTTGAATCAGGGAAGAGTGCGTTATTATACCAGTTCTAGGTTTAGCTTATAGCTCTTGTGCATTACATTACTGATACTTTGTAGCCAGTTATTCTTGGTAAATCCGTAAATTGAATTAAGTGACATTTAAATGGTGACCAGAACATGCAAAATAGATCCTCCCAAAACTCTCAGCTTATACAACAAAATAGGCCAAAAGATTTGTGCAAACCTAGTCGCATACCATATACTGTACTGTGTGGCATTACACATGGAGGAATTTTTATTGTAAGTCAATCCCACCTGATGTGGGCTCATGTAATTCATTTCCACTATTGTGCTGTTATCAGTTAGGGGCTGTTGATCATTCTAACTATAATTACTGTTATTTTGTCCTTTGATGACACACTCATTTTCACAGTTCATAGCATGTTCATCTGAGCCTAAGGCCCAAAGTATTTTTTCCACAATTACAACAAGTGGTTGCAAATTACCGTTTCTATATAATGGCACAAGAAACCACTTTGCGTAGCAGAATGAACTGCCTCACTTCTCCACTGGATCCTTTTTTTTTTTTTTTTTTTTTTTTTACCACCACT
>OMPJ01028782.1:23300-34561 GCA_900312935.1 Carapus acus
AAAAAAAAAAAAAAAAAAAAAAAAAAAGGCCTCAGTTCTTCTTGATCTAAATGAGCTCGCTATTCCTAATCTGGGACAGCACATTCTCCTGTTCTGCTGCTGTAGTAAGGTTTCCTCACACCCTGGAGGAACAGTCACACATGCCTTGACACAGACACTGGCAGAACCCATAGACCAAGCACACTGTCAAGCTTGAGGGCACCAGGCTTACACACACGATTCCTAGAGTCACTCTCTGGATCACCAGCAGGTAGATTCCTAGAGGCAGTGAGCCAAAATAAAAGAAACCCAGCAACCAAACCAATATGCGGGGGACATGAATGCACAGCTTGGACAAAGCATCTTGATCTGCAGGCCCATTTGATCCCAGTGATATTGAGTCCAAACTCTGCTCAACATAGATGTCAGAGCTGCCGTTCTGGCTCGGGGAGTTTTGTAGGTCCCTTTGCACCTCCATGATTGTGATGACCAGGCAGTTGGAGGAGTCGTGGGAGGGGCTAGATGAGGAGAAACTCTTGGGCGTAAGGACCACTTCCCCATTTTGGTCGGAGCTCCAAGACTTATCCCGCATGATTAAATGTGATATGATGTTGGCATCGTCAGGGAGCCCCGATACCTCGTAGTCTGTGACCTCCGTTTGATGTCGGCAGAAGGGGCAGGAGATGCATCCCGCGCCGTCAGTAAAATCCAGGATCTTATTGAGGCAGCGGGCACAGACCCGGTGGAGGCAGTCCAGAATTTTGGGCCTGCGGTTGTGGGAATTGTAGCGTTGATAGCAGATTTTACATTCCAGCTCCTCTTGTGGAAGGCAGTCTTTTTCATCCAGCTCTGTCTGGGGACAGCTCATCTTAAACTCATGATCTGGAGAAGTGAAAAAAACAGCAAGGACACAGAGAGGGGGGGGCAAAATGAGATAAATGATATGTGCATGCGATCTTGGCTACAGACAGGACAGCAGCTATACTGTGGTTTGGAAATAAGCTTATTTTTCTCTTTCATCATTATCAGCTGCCTGGCAGGCCAGTCTTTTTACCCGCTGTTGATGAATGATTCATTGATTGAGAGCCTGGTCAGACTGACAACACAGGGACGACAATTGGTGTCCTGGTCGGAAGACTAAGGAGTAAACAAGCAAAGGGCAGCTCATTGCCATTCTGCAGTGACGCAAGTTTTTCTTGGATAAAATTTGACACTCACTAGGCTGCATCAAAGGTTGCTGAAACTGTACTGAAAACATTTACAAAGCCATTTCCCAACAGTTGGTTGATATTTCTGATTTCTGAACATATGAGCTCTACTGCTTTGCTGATGTACTCTGCTACATCTACTTGTGAGTTAAGTTATCAGTATGTATGTATGTAACACAGACACGAGGGGTCAACTTAACATAAAAGTAATTAACCAAAAATAAGTAACCATTGTTTCAGGTAGCAGAAAATAAGGTGGCACAGCAAAAAGCAGCACACACAGGTCTGCGCCTGTGTCATCTGTAACAATTTGTTGTTTGACTGATCTGGTCGATTTTCCCCTCAGACTCACTGATAACATCTTAATGGTGGCTTTTACAGCTCATAGGTTTATGGTTAGAATTGACTATTGCAGCAAAGTAAAGATATGTCGAGTGCATGCATTACAAAAATACAATATAATACATTTACCATGAACATATTCCAAGCATATACTGTATTTTATCTCCAAATTAAAAAGTACATCAAGTATAATTTGAAAATAGACTCTACAGTGCCACACAACATCTATGCATCTAGCTACGCCACATGGCAGTTACACCCTGCATGTCTCCTCAAAAGCCAGCTTGCTATTGATTACTGCTGTAATTGAATTTCTTGTTCATTGTCCTCAGAAAAAATCAACACTTATCAACATTGAGCAATCACAGCAGTAACAGCATAAACACGAATCACTACTTTTTGATCAGGGATGAAGTCAGTCTATGAAGTAAAAAGTCTTAATAACTGCAGTTACAGTACTTAGAATGAATCAGGTGAGGACATGCAGGTCAGACTTACAGGGAGTAGGGAAAAAGCTTTGCATTGGTAGCATGGCAGGTAACAGTAACAGTGCCCTGGTTCGTAATTAAAGGGTGCTAGGATTAGTTAGCCATCTGGGTGCTATCCATGTTGCGTTTGTATGTTTCTTCCACATTACTCATGTGTGTGCAATTGCCTTCATTAGTTTGACGGTGTACCGAGTTGGTCTCACTGTACCAATAAAAATGAATGAAGGCACTCTGAATGGAATTGATATCAAGCTGCAGTGCTGCAGAGGCTCAGTCAGAAGGTGGTAGAATGATCTAAGCAATTACCGTATATATCATCTGTTCATGCTGTGAAGACTTGATGAGAAACATCGCAAACATTTTTTTTTTTTTGTTGAGGAAAAAACAGACTGAGAGGTTTGAATTTCTACGAAGACTGACATCACCATCAGTTGCTTTCACAATTCACAAACTGGGGAAACACTGTGTTTTGCATCCCGCTTAGGGGACAGAGAAGTTGGAAATTAATTGAAGTCATGCCGTGCACAATGAGTCCTTTCCTCCTGTGTTTGAGTGAACACAAGTAACAATCATCCGAAAGAGAACCAGGATAACCTGAACAGACTGCGAGAGAGGGAAATGCATCTAAATTTCACCAAACCATCTGTGCCTGTTTATGCTTGAGCATTTCCTCTCATAAATTACTATCTTGTTACCGTGCGCGTATTTCCAAATTTATCACTGAATGTCAGAGTAAATGAGAAGATGATGGTGCACTCCTAATTCAAATTCCCACTCCCCTTTCTTCATGTGAATTTGTTTGTTATATTAATCTAAGTTGGAGCCTTTGTCGCTCTCGATACATATCTGTCTGTCTGTCTAGAGAATGTACTGTATATGTACACACGATGTGTGTTTTTGTGTGGGCATGCGCACGTTTGTACTGTATGTGTATATACTGTATATGTGTGTGTGTGTGTATGTATACACGCACATACATATATAAACACATACATACACATATATGCATATACTGTATAAATTATGCTGTACATAAGATTGTGCCCGCTATTCATTGGCACAAGGCAGATAATTACTTGAGCATAATAGCTGACTGAAGCCCTGCAGGTTGATCCAGGAGAATTTTAATGAACAGTTGCTACCATAGAGAAAACAACATGAAACTGTCAATCATCATTAATAAGGTCAAATCGCACTCATCCATCACACACAGAGTGTCTCATAAATAGAAAGGAGGTTAATTACTCTGCCTAGACCCTTGCTGTGGTAAAAGACTGATGTCAATTGTAGATTTGCAGAGGTATTGCACGATCTCGCCATGTGTCATGTCTCTGGTGCTGGCCTCATCCTGTCTGATAGCAGCGCAGTAGTTTTGTGATCATGCAGAAACAGGTTGTGATATTAGCAAACTTGATGCTAACATTGTTATGCAACAGAGAAACTCAGAAAGCCTTCAGGCCACAAATGTTCAGTTGCTCCTGCTCTTAAACCTTGCATAGTCCAAAAGTCATCTTGCAACTTCCATTGGAGGGCCCAAAAGACATATTTGCTGATGCAGGGCCATGGTCCGCAAATGTAAGTGGGAGCCTGATTATTGAAAGTCTGTGAGTGAGCGATGGTGTGTTGTATCTTATGCAGGGAGCTGCAGCAGCAAAACGTGAACATTGCGCTCTTTGCTGTGTCATAACAATTAGTCTGGTGGCAACATTCTCTACCAGCTGTTGTACTTGGTGCAGAGTTTGCGAGATCTCTGAATAATGAATTGCAAGATGGGAGTGGGAGCGAAAGTGTGAACCCCTGACTCAGGGAAATAGAATGGCACCAGAGTGCCTCATTTAACACAGAGATTTCTCTTCACCATTTTAAAGAACCATGAATCAGAGTGTTTGATTCAAGTTTCATTCTTCTAACTAGTTCCTGTCAAAGTACTTTTCGCTCCTTGCACATTGCAGGCACACATCAAAACAGATTGAGCTTAATATATCACTCTTTTTAATCGATGTCCACTTCCATATACTATGTGCTCATTTGCAACTCTTCTACCTCTGAGGAAGATGTTATATAAAGAACACCCTTAACAGTCTTTCTTTCTCGTGCATTAAATATGTGTTGTGAATATGTGGGTGTTACTTCGGCACTCGGTGACTTGCTGACTCTTGAATTTTTCAGCTGCCATCGTGTCGGGCTAAAAAGCCCCACAGGAAGATATTAGAAAGATAGCAGGACCACATCCAAGTGGATGGACACCAAGGCAGATTGACTACATTTTCCATAGCAATCCATGACAAATGCATGCAACAAAATGTGGCGCCATCAGAGGTGTGTGTGTGTGTGTGTCAGGGGTGGGGACTTGTTAAAATCATTCCTCTTGTAAATTTATTACGGCAGGCTACCCCTCGCTGGGTCAGCTGCACAGTGGCTGTAGCTCAGAGGCGGCCGCAGCACTGACACCTTTGGACACCGGGAAAGCAACACCGTCAAGTGGATCCCTTGCAGCTTAGAGCCACTGTGGCCGCGCGGGTCCCTCTCGAGCGTAGCGCGTCGGCGGTTCTTTTGTGTCATGCCAATGTCTCGCACAATATTTGGTCGAGCATGAGGGAGCACTGCAGAGGACGATGAAATCAGTGACTCATTCACTTCACCTCTCTTTGGGGATGGAACACGGGTTAGTGGAGACCTGCCTCGTATGTACCTCTCTATATAAAGTAAATGAGCTGTAACTGGCCGGCGGACTGACAGAGTGACTGACTGCTTGGTGGCTTTCTGGGACAAATATATTGTTTCGGCGGCCTCATCTCTTGAGACACGGCCTTCCACTTTTGCGAGTCAGTGAAACAATTTTCAGTGAATTTCTGGGTGCCTGAGCTGGAGAGCTATCACATAGTCTGGAGCTCACCCCAAGTGTCTTGAGGTGAGATGATGCTTAGGTTTGCTAATCATCATGTGTCAGATCCAATCGCTCAACAAGCCTTTAAGATGGTTAATAGAGTGCAAGCATGCAACACTTCCCTAACTTCAGAAACAAATGGTCATGCTTTATTTTTTTCAAATACTGTTGCTCCAGGGATCCAATCATCTGACGAAAGGTGCAATAAATAAATCCAGATGAGGCTAGTAAACAAATACAAACAACCTAACATTATTGTTATTACCATTGTCCCTGCTAAATGTAATGGGGTGTCGTGACCAATCATGTTGTTCCCCCAAAACCTCTCTTCCCATTTCCCAGTGTGAACATCTGTTAAGAACTAGGGATGTCCGATATTGTCTTTTTTGCCGATATCCGATATGCCGATATTGTCCAACTCTCAATTTACCGATACCGATAACAGCCGATACCGATATGTGCGCCGGTAAACGCTTCAGGAGCCCATAGGCACTATTTCAGTGTAACGCAAGCGTTATTGTATTTTTATCGGTTTTTATTTCATCGGTTTTAAAGCAAAAAAATCCGATACTGATATTACATTTTTATGCTAATATCAGGCCGATAATATCGGTGGGCCGATATTATCGGACATCTCTATTAAGATCCATACACTATGTCTGAAATAAAGACTTTATGATAAACTCAAGGCATAAGGCAGAACTAGACAACATATTCTGATAGAAATATTTCTTGTACTCAAGATTTGTTTTGATTCCAAGCACATAGGAGTATAGTTACCGACTCTTGTTCAGTTGTTTCTGCCAAAATCATGGCACAGATTAAATTTCTGAATCCACATGATTTGGCAATAGTACTGCTGTTTTGTTATCTTTCAGATTCAGAGTTTACAAAACGCAGTCTCCAAAATAATCCCACAATCTGTGAATTTGTGCTGACTATGAGCTTGCTCAGCCTCAGTCCCGTCGATGGCGTTTTGTAGCTGACTCTGACCTCCCCGAGGTGCTGGGGACCAGATTAGAATTTCCTCGCGAGGAAAATCAATAAGGTGTCACATTGCATTATATGGCAAAGCTCTACCAGAAACAGGTCGGCATCTTAATTGCACAAAGTGCTTTGGTCAACAGGTTTCTTGCATCCTGGAAGAGAAGTTTGATTGTGAGAAGATAGCCAAATTAGACTTCCTTTCATCGCCATGTAGAGGTCTGTGGAGCAACACCGATCCACAGTTCTGCTCAATCTTTGTCTTTAGTTTGTAATTACATCGCAGTCAATATTCTGCAAGGGTCTTGGCAGGATGAACTTATCACCAGTATTGCTTGTTTGTCCAGAAAGCCTCTGCTTCTGGATGGCTCCCGAGCTTGTAGATATTTACATTTTGCACATCTGTTTAAATTTTTCCTCTGACTTGCGTGGCCTAAGTTGTCAATAATAGGCACCTGTGATGAAAGTAACATGACCTCCTGTACACTAAACATTTATCCTCTTCCTCACTCATCTTCCTTGGCCCCCTGTTTGCTCCACTTCATCTCAGTGTGAAGCCTTGATAACAGTTTTGACCTTTGCTGACAGGATATATGCTCACCGCTGCTGCTCTGAATTATGCAGGTGATCCACAGGATTATGTTCCTGCTGCTGTGGACTGCAATGCGATTTGACAATTAGTATCCACAAATAGTGTTTGTATTTAATTGTATTGCCTTTTGTGACTGCAATTTGAATAAGTGCAGAAAATAATTGCCTTAGCCTGCATGATGTGTTCATGGATGGCAGGCAAAAAGAAATACAGACAGGCATACATACATAAGTCATACATCAAAGGGAAAATTTAGTATTAAGACTTAAAAGCAGCAAAGAATTTGAGATTCCTTGACACACTGAGGGCTGATAACTGGTGTTTGAGAACGTAAGTACGACATATCTTTCCGTCTTTACATATTATAAATTCACAAACTGCACACATTACACTTATTGCTCAGAGCAGAGAGAGAATTGTGATCAGAGAGGGAGAGAAAGAAAAAGAGAGAGTGTTTGAGCAAGAGACTCAAACACTTCCTGCAGACCATGGACACGCTGTCCAGTAACATAACCCCACATGCCGACATGAGCACCGTCATTGCAGAGGACAAAATGTCCAATCACTAGGCCAGCACAGTAACACTTGCATTTCATTTGTACGGCCACTGATATTATTTGCAGTACATAGTGTGGTTTTACGGCAAAGAATGGTGAAACTGCGTTTCAAAATAATCCAGACAGACATGTAAAAATGTCACTTTCTTGAAAAAGCTGTTTCGATTACAGCGTCATTACACCTGCCTGACTACCACTGCTATCAAAACGTGTTGTGTTATTTTCTGGCAAAGCTCCATTTTCTGTACTTTTCCCCGTGTAACTGTGGACCAGACTCTGAAAATAACCAGGGCAATTTCCTCTTATCTGTCACCATCGTGCAGGCACAGCCCTGGTGTGCCACGAAGAATTGTACATTTGTCAGAGTTTATTTAATCAGCAGGAGTAATCACATTTTCTGGTATTGCTATTCTGTGGAAGTGCAGTTCACACAGTTTGATATCAGTGGTTCATGTCCTGATAAGTTTTCAAACATGCAGCCAATTCACGTTTGCTCCATTTTGACCACAACTAGACAAGACCAACCATTTCCCTCACCAAAACCAACTGCCGCAGTTCCAGACACATGTAGTTAACTGGTTATTTTTAAACTTGTCCCACTTGAGTTGTGTATTCTGTACAGTCTTGTTACAGTGAGGGGCCCATGTGCAAACTTTTCATTGAACAGCTCCCATGACACAAGCAAATATGAAGAATGACTGGCACAAATCTGACGATGAATAGCAATACCAAAATGTAAATTGATATGATCAGTTGGGAACTTTGAGCTGGCACTGTGACAGCCTCTGACTGGCAAATCTCCTCTTCAAATCTCTCTCCTTATTTAGAAACACATCAGACTGTGCGAGAGGAATAAATGAAAATGGAGCCCAGATGGGACCACACGGAAAATCTCTTCACTTGCTTTTGTTCTAAATACAACACCAAGTTTGTGACAAATAAATAATCAGTTGATGAAATCACTGTATTTTAGATAGAGAAATACAGTGAAGCACACTGTATTCTAGATAGAGAAATACAATGTGGTACCATATCACCATAAATAACTGGTCATAGACAGTATGTTGGTCTTGATCAAAATACTATTACATATTTTATCATGTTATTGAGACTTTTTCACAGAAAGGCAGCGGTGAGACAGTGGCATAATTGCATATGCGTACTTGTTTGAGTGTGAGAGTTGTTCAAAATCAATACACACGCTGGATTGAAATATGATATGGTACCTTGCGATTTAACATATAGATTTTATACAATACCCTTTAATCTCAGATAAACACAGTTTACAAACATCAGCACTCAGCTAATGGATTTTCATAAAACAAAGGCTGTCCGCACTGAGTGTTTAGTATGTTGCTGTGATTGTGTGGATAAGGTCACCCAGCTTCTGGGCTGCAGCTGGAAGGGAATATATTGGATTGGAGTTGCTTGGCTCAGCTCACTGTGAAGGGTAAATGTCACCGTCTCAGCAGAGCTGAAGCTGGCGTCCTTCTCTCTCCCCAGGGGCTTCATGGAGGTTTGGCACGGAGAGGGGATACATTGTGCAGATAACACATCTCGTCCAGAAAACACGAATTTGGACCAAATCACCAAACTGGGAATTAGCAGGGCGGGAGAGCAGGAGTGCTGCATTGACTCACATCTCAAGGCTTGGATTAGCATTTAGGCCAAACACCTACGCTATTCAGATCTGTTTCCGCAGAAATTTAGTACAGCGCACATTGGCACAGGAGTGTCATTGCCAGCCAGCGATGAGAAGGTCAGGACCCAGCTGTTTCACGTTTTTTTGGAAATGTATCTGGGGCACGTTTGGTCCCTGCTGGCAGCTACTAAAGATACCAAAAACACATTTGCTACTGATATATGTAGTACAAGAGTTAAAACATCCAAGAGACTTGTGCATTTAAGCCTTGGAACTTAAAAAAAACTCTTTAGGAAATGCATTGAGGGACCAAATGATTTCTCACTCAACAGGATAAGTAGAAAATAAGCGCAAAATTAAAAAATCACAATTGTTAAGATCTAGTATTTCTATCTGTTGAAAAGTCCCTTACTTCAAGTGTAAGAGTGTTCAGAGCAGAGCTGCCAAATCACAGAAGCAATCAAATCAGAAGCAATCTCCTTCGGTCCAGCTGTGTGCTACATTGATAAACTAGCACATTAGTGTGTGTGAGTGTGTGTGAGTGTGTGTGCGGATGCGCGCGTCTGTGTATGTGAGTGTATTTGAGTGTGAGTGTAATTACACACTACATTAAACCCCAGATGCCCCGAGTGGACCCAAAGTTCGTTTCCTCTAAGCAAGCATAATAAATAGATAAATAACTGAAACCAAACATCGATCAATGGTGGTTGTAGATTGATCCGAGCCTCTTGAGTAACCTTTGCGGTGTTCAAAGCTGAGTGCTAACACGGGATACACCGTGGCTGTCCTCTCTACCTGAGTAAGCCTGTGAGGGGCCACTCAGGCCGTGGAGATGATAGGCATGTCAGGCACCACCAGCAGGGGGCCTCATGCATTTCTCCAGTCCAAAGACAACTGATATCGCAACCTTTAATGTTATCTGAGTGATTTGTTAAACAGAGAGCTCACTGCTGGTAAGACAGTAGGCATGTAGGCATTACAACTCTTTTGTTTGTGTGTCTGTGTGTATTTGTAATCTTACTGTTAGTGTTAAATAAAGACGCTGTTCATGAGCTGAAAGTTCAAAGCGAAATAATGCAATTTGACGAAATGTAAGTAAAACTGCCCATCATGCACTGCAGGAGAAGTATCAGATTTATCTGTTTTGTCATTTTACACCAGCACCAATTGGGGTGTCATCTCAAACGGAAACATGCATTTGCTGTCGATGATATTTTGGGTTCGTAGTCTACTCCCGATCTCTAACTCTGTCCTTTGTAGTTTTGATGAATTACCTCAGACAGCAACCTCATATTCTCTTCCCCAACTTTAACCTTTGCTTTAACCACAGCGTTTTGGTCTCTACAACCCAAACGGGAGCCTCCTGTCATTGTTTTTGCACATGATAATTTTATGAGTGATTCTCCAGGCTAAGGATGCTGTTGGTTTGATGGCGTATTTGACTGTGACATGCCGGCAAACACAGCAGACAAGTGAAGAATTTGATGGATATTTTGAGCGTAACCACTTTTGGAAATCCATATTTACCTTCATCACAGGTTGGTTGTGACTGCAGAAATAATAATGACAACTTGCGGGTCAGTGGTGCAGTCATGGTGGTTTTGAGAACTGCGGAATGAGGAAACGTTGCTGCTTATCATGACACTTGTATTTATAATTTCTTCATTTTGAATCTGCTGCCAAGTAAAACAATGGCATGATCCATCCCAACTACTCATCAAGTGCACATTCTCTGTTGAATCTTTGTCTTGGTAGTTTTAGAGTTGAAAGTCAGATTCTTAGGGATCAGGTCTGTCTGATTCCAAATTTTGGGGTGCTCAGTAAATGAGCAGCAGAATTGTAACTCGGGAATTCGGTTTCACTCTGCACAGTCATTCAGGAGTCCCTGTCCGCCACACCATCGTCTCGTTCTTTCATCTATGAGCACGCTCACATGGAATAGCCGTTAGATTTTTATCTATGAGATGAAAAAGGGGCTTCCTTCATACCAATTTCATAAGCTTGATTCGACACAGCAACAGGGCTGAGTAGCACCTCACAGATGAATTTGAATCACAGTGCACAACAGTGCCAGGGCAAAATTCATATCATGCGTTTAATTCATACAAAGCGTCATACAGAAGAATTTGTGGTACATCTACAGATGGACAATTGAAGAAGATTTCCTATGTTTCTGCAACTGCAGACAGATAGGAACGTGCGTGTGTGTGTGTCAGCTCACTGTTTGATTATCGGTTGAGAGACGCTGTAAGTGAGTAGATGCTACCTTGATCCAAGTTAAATATAAGTCTGTGAGAGACCTGCTATTGTCAGGACATGTGTGCAAACACACACACACACACACTCTCAACACAAAACATTAAGGGTGTCAATCTCTGCAAGTTATTATGTTCATATCTCACCTTGTCTGGATGTGTGTGGCTCCTCCTCCTCCTCCACCCGGGTTGTTTCTGCACTGTCCTTCATGTAAATCCACCTCCTTCATTGCAACACTCCACTTCTCATTCTTCCGCGTGTGCGTGTGTCTTTGTGTGTGTCTGTGTGTGTGTGTGTAATTGTCTTATTTGAACCGCTTGCAGCCA
>OMPJ01028785.1:0-10756 GCA_900312935.1 Carapus acus
AGGGACCGGGTCAGGAGCAGGAGGAAGCGCCGGCCCAGAGACCCCGGGAGGGGCCAGCTCGGAGACACCGGGAGGAGCCGGCTCAGAGACACCGGGAGGGGCCGGCTCAGAGAGACCGGGAAGGGCCGGCTCAGAGAGACCTGGAAGGGCCGGCTCAGAGAGACCGGGAAGGGCCGGCTCAGAGACATCGGGAGGGGCCGGCTCAGAGACACCGGGAGGGGCCGGCTCAGAGACACCGGGAGGGGCCGGCTCAGAGACACCGGGAGGGGGCGGCTCAGAGACACCAGGAGGGGCCGGCTCAGAGAAAGCAGGAAGAGCAGGCTCATGAGCAAGGACCGGGTCAGGAGCAGGGG
Source organism: Carapus acus (assembly GCA_900312935.1). NCBI lineage: Eukaryota > Metazoa > Chordata > Actinopteri > Ophidiiformes > Carapidae > Carapus > Carapus acus. Next base: position 354 of record OMPJ01028785.1, read on the forward strand.
CAAGGGCTGCCGTGAAAACTGGGGCCAGAAGAGAGTCCGGGGCTGAATGCGTGGCAGACTTCATCTCCTTCACTGGAGAGGTGGAGGTGGATTTAGCAGGGGAAGAGCTTTCAGATTGTCCATTGCTTGACCGGGATCTGGACCTGGATCTGTTCAAGCGTGGGGAGATGGATTTTGACGGCGACCTCCTGCCACTCTTTCTGGGAGATCTCGAACTCCTCTTGCCGGGCAATGGCGAGCGTGATTTAGACCAGTGCCTTCGAGACAATGACCGAGACTTGGAGCGACGACTGGCCCTCACTGGGGAATGCTTTCTCCTTACAGGAGTGCGAGAACGCCTTCTGACAGGGGTCCTCGATTTTGACCTCCTTCGGGAGGGAGGGGTTCTGGATCGGGATCGTCTGCGAAGACTCCTGGATCTAGAGCGCCTGTTCCTTCTGAGCACAACAATGGAACGCGATCGAGTGCGACGACTCCTGCGGATGGAGCGGGATCGAGAGCGACGAGATCTAGCCATTGGCGATCTTCTGCGCCTGGACAGGGACCGACTTCTGGACCGCCGTCCCCCTGTGCGTCTTCCTGTTGAGCGTGACCGACTGCGACGGACAGCACGCCGGGATCGAGAATGGGAGCGACGGACTCTGGCCGGGGATCGTGAACGTCTCCCGACTGCGCCACGTCTGGGGGTGTGGCTTCTTGAGCGTCTGGTGCCGCCTCGCGGCCGTGAAACTGATCTTCGACTTTTCCTTGGAGAGCGAGATGGGGAGGGAGATCTGCGGCCGCTACGCCTCGGCGATCGCGACAGCCTTCTTTTGGGAGACGGGGACATGCGGCGACGCTTTGGGGAAACGGACAAAGAGCGCCTCTTCGGAGACCTCGACTTCTTCTTCTTGGGGGTGAGGGACCGGGAAGTGGAGCGGGAACGTCTGCTGGACCTCTTGGGGGACTTTGATGAGCGGGAGAGTGACTTTCTCCGTGACACCTGAGGAGGAGACACAGAGCGAGAGCGCCGTCTGCTCCTCAGAGGAGATGGGGATTGTTTTACCTTACGGACAGGACTGGGTGGTACAGTACTTGTCTGTTCCTTCACTGCGGCTGGCTGCTGCTTACTTGGACTAGGTGTTGGTGATTCGGCCTGACTGGAAATAGGCCCCTGAATGTCTGTGCCCTCGAGCGGGGAGGGAGATTTTGATCTGGATGGCTGTTGCTCTTCAACTGTTGTACCTTGTACTGAACTAGCCTGATCATTCTGACATGGATCATCACGGGGGGTATTGCCCTCTTGTTTGGGAATGATGTCCGGCAATTCCTGGACATGACCCAAAGCACTGTTTTCATAATTGTCCTTCACTGTAACGGCGGATGTGTGCGTCAGCCTGTCAACATCTGCTACGGGCGGACTCATTTCTTTTGTGGAACCATTTGTGTTCCCGCTCCTTCCTCCCGGTGGCAACCCGGTCACGATGGATGACCCCTCCACATTTATGACCGGCAGTTTGTGCAGCACTACAGAGACCTTCTTCTCCTCCCCTCGCTTACTTTTTGGCAATTTGGACACTGGTTCTTGCTTGTCAGTTGCTGTTGCAGTAAGTGGCCGATCACTCGATTTTTTACCCGCTTCTCCTTCTGTGTCAGTTCCTGAAGCAGAGCTGCTCTCAGATGGGGTGTGAGAGACAGATTTTTTGTCTTGCTTTTCATCCTTCTTCTTTTTCTTTTTCTTCTTTTTGCCACCATGCTTCTTGTGCTTTCTCGATTTCCCATCTGCCTCTGCGTCCATGCGATCTGCAGGGAATACCTGATCAGTTCTGATCACTGCCACCACAGCAATAAATGAATCATTTTCAGATGCTTGGTGTGAGTGTCTCCTACCTGTGCCAGCACGTTTGCCCTCATCCTTTGACCCAGCTTGGTCTCCAGCACCAGATGCAGCAGCCAGTCTGGCGCTACAAACACAAAATATATTTTCTTATAATGTATGACAATCTCATCCTGATTTGTTAGTTAAGCAGATATTTCATGTTGGATCTGACTTACCTGGCTCTGGTAACTCTGACAGGTTTGTTTGGAGATGGAGGTTCGGCATCTGACTCGGCTCCAGACTCGGAACTGCTCTCTTTCTCGCCCTTACGCTTTCTCTTTTTTTTCTTGCTTTTGTGTTTTCTGTGTTTCTTATTTTTCTTGTGAGGTATTTCATTCCCCTCTTTAGCTTTTACGTCATCCTTCTCAAGTCCCTCATCTTCACCTGGAAGTCAAGGTCACGCAATATTTCAGACTGGACACAATCGCTGCTGAAATATTTACATAGTGAATGCGGCATGTTTATCTTTGTGTGTTGGCCTGAACAGCATTTTACCTAACAGCACACTTAGGTAAATTTGGGAAACATTCTGACTTGCATGTTTGATATGTCTGTTAGGATGATCACTCACCTGAGGGAATATCCACAGCACATTGCATGATGGCAGTGCCTCAGTTGCTACACCAGAAAAAGGCACTCAGTGTGTCAGCCGTCACACAACACTGTAGGGAGAACGAAAGGCATTGTAGCACCAGCAACACAACAGCAGGGTACAATTCTGACCCAACTGTCTCATGCCTAGCAGCAAAGCAGTTACTTGTACCAGTCATCTTTGAATCACTATAATCGAGCAAGATTCTTATAATTGCAAGAACCAAACCGCAGAGGTTTGCAAAATTAAGTGTGTCTGAAGCCCATAACCCAAAGTATGCAATGACCAATGCCATAATGTAGCAATTAGTGCTTCGTATGCAATTGCAGAATTTACCACAGAGAAATAGGAATCCGACGTTACGTTAACGAATTTCAGAAAGACGTTCCCAAGCATTAGTTAAGTCAAAACTCAACTAGTGCCTCCGTTGCAGAACGAGCTACATCTCAAAATTGCACCCGTCAGCCACATATAGTCATCGCTCGTGCATCGCTCAGTCAATATTACAGCCGATCCACAACAATAAAACTGACCCTTTTCAGCATCACCCCCTAAGTATGACCCATCTCAGCGTCACGCAGTTTCGAAACGTCACAAAAAACGATGCTGGCTAAATAGAGGCTGAAAAGAGGAAAAGTTTGAGGCTGGAACTCGCAGTTCGGGGCACGTTAGATAATCACGGCCTGGCCAGAGACTCCGGAACTCAGAAACTAACCGTCATTTCATTCACCAGCGTTACAGCCCATGTTGGCCAATGTCGATATAAGCACCGTTGGCTAGTTAACGCCATAAGCCATTAATGGCGGAGGATGCTCACCAGAAAAAGAACTTGGGCGCTAACAAAGCCAAACACGCTGCCCGCATGCCGCGGCCTGAGCGGCAATCGGCAGCCCCTCTAGCACGTTAGCAGGCAGCTAGCTGTTTAGCTAGGACGCTAAGCTACTTTTCTATTCCAAAATATGTGCCGTTTGGGGCGTTACGTGTGTCTATTCCTGCGCTATACGTACCTGGCCCTAGTTTCTTGTCGCGGTCCTTGACTCGGAGGTGTCAAATTCACCGCAGTCCTTGCATATGCGAAAACTGGAAATCGGTGATGTGCTATCCACTCGCATTAGCCAACGACCTGCTCCGCCATGACGGTGAGAGGTATCCCAGCATGCCATGCTGTGAAGTTTGAATGACAGCGTCACAATTTCCTAGGCAACTCTGTCAAAGATGCGTTCCCAATTTTATCTGTACATATTACCAAAACTATCCCCAGCCGCATGTTATAGTTATGTCCCCAGCATCAATGTCTCCATTTTGCATATTTTTCTTAGTCAAATTTGTTTACGATTTGCCCGTTCCTCTAACAAAGCAGTGTCGTAATCAGATATGTCGTCTGTCTTTTGCATATCAACAGAAGCTGTTGTTGCGTCGATCGAGTCGACAGTGTTCGCCGGCGGGAGGTGAAATGCAGCGATTTACATTTCCCAACAAATACTCTACATATAAGCGTAAATATGTGTCTTGTACAGACTCACTAAGCATGATGGGGTTGGGGTTGGCTGAACGGGTAAGGGTCAAATAAGGTAAAGTATACGTTAGCTGATTGTGGCATATTGGGGAGTGTTACTCCAGAGAGGTAAACAATTGTCATGAGATGTGTGTATGTGATGGAAAAAAATGACCTGATTCAAGTAACCGCCAGAGGATTCTAAGTGCTTTTCTTTTGAAAGTTTGAGCCGGAAGCGAATTGTGTTTGCTAATGCTACTGACTTTTTGCAACAACATCCAATACCCCGGTTGATGTCGAACGTGTCCGTTTGAATCTGCTCTCGAATGATCCATGGAGAAAAAAAGATTTAACATCAACCTAGATGACTCTGCTTTCACCAAAGAAAGATCGCCGGTCTGTAACTATGCAGATAGATATTTTTGCCTCGTGCGCAGCTTTCAACTCATCGAAACCCGTAAACATCAGTGGCTGCATTACATTGTTACGTGTGAAGCGATTTTCATTCATGATAGCCTGCTGTGACATTTCATACTGAGAATATTTAGTCATGTATTTGTCATGTAGGTGAAGCCCCAGTTTCAGCCCTCATCCAGTGTCTCATCCACTTCGGCATCCTCATCCACGCCTGCTGCTGATGCACCTGGCCGGACTCTGTCCTACGCAGACTATGTTGTCAAGAGTAACAGCTTCATACCTGCCGGTCCTCACCCAGCATCGTCAGCCAAAGAAGCTCAGGCCTCTTCTGTCAAGCCAAATAACCCCCACACCTCATCAACTGCCCAGGCTGGAAGTGAAACAGTTCTTGAGCATCATGAAGGAAATAAGGATGAAGATTTAAAGAGTAACCTGAGAGAGCCAACACATACTCCCTTCTCTGGGATAAAGAATGGGGACGTTCAAAGGTCAGAACCTAGTATTGCCCTTGGTCCTAAACCAGTGGGGTCGGGGAGCAGTATCATTGTGAGCCCGCGACAGGTGTGTAACAAAATTGAACAACATGACATTCACTCCCTAATTATTTAATTACAACTTAATGCTTTGCTAGATTACTTACGTGCTTATCCATTCTCAGAAAGGGAACCCTATTTTGAAGTTTGTGAGGAGTGTCCCATGGGAATTTGCAGACATTGTTCCAGATTACGTTTTGGGACAGACAACATGTGCTCTCTTCCTCAGGTTGGCATTTTTACATTTTAATTTACCAATAGAACATTGATTTCATACACAGCCCGAGCAGTGAAGCATATTTTGTAATTTTTGTTTTTCTCTTCATCTACAATGATAACGATTACGACCTCTAACCTTTAAGTCTGAGGTACCACAACCTAAACCCCAACTACATCCACGATCGCCTCAAACTGCTGGGACATACGTTCACTCTGAGAGTACTGTTGGTGCAGGTGGATGTGGTGAGTGAGACCAGGATTGAAACAGCAGCAACAACACATTTTTTAGGTCCGAAATTCTTCATTAGTCTTTCCCACTTGTGCTTACTAATTACCACAGAAAGATCCGCATCACGCGCTCAAAGAACTGGCCCGAATCTGTATCATGGCTGACTGCACCCTGATATTGGCATGGAGGTAAAGTCTGCACCATAGTTGGTAGACATGTCAACACTGCTGAACCATTTAAATTCTCATTTCAGTGTGCTGTGATAGTGATTGTTTAGGTGGCCTTTTAATCATGCATGGGGTGAAAGAGTAGGACACCAGTTTTACAGGCTACCAGGCAACCAATGTACTATTAGCTGCTACCATGTTGATGTTTGCAATATTTTGCCAGCCCAGAGGAAGCAGGTCGATACCTGGAAACGTACAAATCATATGAGAAGAAACCAGCCGACCTCTTGAAGGAGCAAGTGGAGAAAGACTATCTGTCAAAGGTTTGGAATTCAAAGATTAATAACTGATTCATCCTTTGTCTTTAACAGACAAACGGTCACAACCTCCTCTCATGTTTTACCAATTTAAATCTTGTGAAAGAAGATTGAGAACTTTATTGAGATTAAGTGCAATGTTAGGGAAAGTGATCCACACATTTGCCATACATTGATCATGATGTTGCTATGCAAGTGAGATTTCTATTTTTCCTGCAAGGTTACAGACTGTTTGACCACCGTGAAGTCTGTAAATAAGACAGATGCCATCACCTTGCTGTCCACTTTTTCGGTGAGTGCAGCGGTGAAAATAGATGTCTTTCGATCCTATTACCTTTAAAACATCACTTATTGTGATCATATAATCAGCATGGACATGTTGGACAAGTTATAGACGTATGACATTGATGATCGATATATTAGTAATGCTGTGTTTTGTTTTGTTTCAACCAAGTCTATAAATGGAATCATCAATGCATCCAAAGACGAGTTGGTTCTCTGCCCAGGACTTGGACCACAAAAGGTGATGCAAATTATTTCATGTGCCTCGTGTAATACCTATTATAAAGCAAAGTATTTAATCTATGTTTTTACAGGCAAGGCGGCTTCATGATGTGCTCCACAAGCCTTTCCTCAAGTCAAAGACGAAAGACAGCTGATGGGGCTCAGAGTAATTTCAGGAGACATCTTTTTGGAAATGGCCTATTTTGCAGTTGGCCGACATAACGGAGAGCTTGATATTCACAAAGTATATGAGGCACGTGGGTGATACATTTATATGTGGATGAAGACATCGGAACAAGGCTGACACTAGAACTACTCTTGAATGGTGTTGAGTCGGGACTATGAACTACACAAAAAGGGCTTTGATGGGACATAGTTATTGCGCACAGACTTTGTGAGTGATATGACCATTTTGGAACATTTTTACAGTGCACACACAATGAATCTGCATAATGTGTGTTTGAATGGATTATAATGAAGGAGTTTCTTGAGAAAATAATTGCATGTTTGTGTATAGCCCATTTTTTGTATGCAAGAAATGCACAAATGATCGATGTTGCATTTTAAACAGATGCCCAAGTTCAACCAAAGGTTTTGACCTTGTCAAGTCACCTTTTCACGCAATGGATCCTGAATGTCACGTCAAGACTCTTGCACAGAGAGTCATGATCTTGAAGGCATCCTCATCATCCATCTTGTCTATCGCTGACATCAAGCTGCAATGGAATGATATGTCTAATTGAGTTATAAGTTGACAAAGTGAGGCCTCGTGTTGTGTTTGCACTGGGGATGTCCGATATTGGCTTTTATGCCGATATCCGATACGCCGATATTGTCCAACTCTCAATTTACTGATACCGATAACAGCCGATACCGATATGTGCGCCGGTAAACGCTTCAGGAGCGCCTAGGCACTATTTCACTGTAACGCAAGCATTATTGTATTTTTATCGGTTTTTATTTTATCGGTTTTAAAGCAAAAAAAAATCTGATACCGATATTACATTTTTATGCTAATATCGGGCCGATAATATCGGTGGACCGATATTATCAGACATCTCTAGTTTGCACCTGTCAGCCTTTCTCACTTTGTTTCATCTGTGCGGGAGAGGTTGAGGAAAATTAGCTTAACAACAAATGGGATGACATTGAGACTGTTTCTTTGGTCTATGCAAAATGATATTTGTTTGCACAGCAGGAATGGTGCAGACACAGCAGGAGTCTGGTTGTAACTACAGGACTTTCGATAGAATATAAGATATCGGGTGCCTTTGGACAAAGGTATAATATTTTATCAGATGTTTTTAATAGTAAAGTCAATAATAACTTACAATGATCAACAATTATATACTGTGGGGACATAATAGGAATCTCCTGACGGTAAAATAAGTATTTCTGATTTCAGCTATTATTAGCGTTTCACATTATGTTCAAGGCTAAAGTGCAAAGCGTGATACTTGAAATTGTACTATCGCCAAAGTAAACACAGTTATGCAAAGTATAAACACATAGTTAAACTGTGGCATTCAAAATGATGCACCAACAGAGATCAGCAAGATCAAGAAAATCCAAAATATAGTGCACAAGGTGAAATATGAACGTCGGCGTTAACACCTATTTCCTTTTGTCATTTCACTCAGTCATCGAGGTTAGCGTTACAAAGTCACATTTCCGATCTAAAAATTGTGTGTGATGATTTTTCACAGTGCAAAACCTGTCGCACTGTGGCCTGTTGCCATCCGTCTTCCTCTTGTTTGTCTGGACAGCTGTCTCCATCTCCTCCCATCCTTCAAACCGTCAACCTGTAGACCAACTATCTCAGCGTCCACTCTGCCTTTATCCACGATGGACATCGATACTGAAATGCATTTTGGGATCAGAAGATGTCTCCAGTGGGTGAGAACGTCCCCATCAGAGCTCTGTTTTGCCCTTGGCCTTAGCTCTGGAGCGTGTGTTGACCTCCACAGGTGGTGGAGGCGAGGGCTGAGGGGAGGAAGGTCCGGACAGGGGAACAAACAAAGGTGGCTTGACCACTTCCTCTTTGACCTGCTGACTCTTCTCCCTTTTGGCCCTCAGGTGCTTGTCACAGTGGTTGACGAAGGTATTCAGCTTGACAAAAGTCTTGTTACACACTTTGCAGTGGTATGGTCTCTGCCCTTTGCTGAGGCGAATGTACAGCCTGATGTACGAGGACCGCACAAAGCTGCGGCAGCAGACGCCACACTTCAGGTCCTCGTGGCCGCCATTAGTCTGCTGCTGGTGGCCGTCATCCAGCTCAGATGGCTCTGTGGCCCCTCTGGGTGACTCCTGAGCTTTATGAGACAACAGATGCGCCAAGGAGCGGAAAGCCTCCCCGCACTGATCACACTTGTGTGGGCGTTCCCCGTTATGCAGGCGGACGTGGGACAGGAGCCCGGCTTTCTGGGTGAAGGCCTTTTCACAGTAGGTGCACTTGAAGGGCTTCTCGCCCGTGTGGAGGCGACTGTGCGTCTTAAGGTGCGAGGCGCGGCCGAAGTTCTTCCCGCAGTCTGGACATTTAAAAGGTCTGTCCCCGCTGTGGATCATCTTGTGGGCCATGAGATGAGACGACTGGTGGAAGTATTTCTCGCATATGTTGCACTTGAACTTTCTCTCCTTGCTGTGGGCAGACAGGTGAAGAGCCAGATGGGAGGAGGATATGAAGGTCTTGGTGCACATGGGGCAGCTGTGAGGGTCCAGGCGGTGGGAGCGTCCTCCGTCTGAGAGGCAGGAGGCACATCTGGAGCTGCCCTCCCCTGTGAGCGGAGGCTCTTCTGGAGGGGGGCGAGAGCCGCTCAGGTCCTGGTCAGAGATGGTGTGAGGGGGGCTCAAGCTGCAACCACAGTCCAAGCAACGCCCAGGATGCGCGTTGTCATGGCTTCCATCCAACATGGTGCCGTCTACTACCATGGCGGGAGACGAGGGCATTCCATTCGGCTCTGCAAGTGACAGTAAAGACATGGAAGAGACAGCGCCGTCCTCATCTGCCGCGGCAACCCGTTGAATCTATCAGGGCGGTGTCGCGGCAGCTTCTTCACACATTGACTAATGCCTTCGATTCCAGTTTCGATGGCGACGCGGTGACTAGGAGACAAACGATCGAACCGAGAATCCCGCCGGCGGATCCCGTCAATCAGCGATATTATCGGTGCCTAAACCCGAGCAGACGCCAATATTCCACGGTTAGTCGTGGACGTGGAGGGCAGCGCCGTGACAAACCTTCGCACGAACAGCTCTCGTCTGGTCACAGGGTGGACGTATGGCGGGAAAAAGCCCCCCAAAGAAGGCGCATTTTAAGGCGGCAAATGCGCGAGGCGACGGGCGCGTCCCCATCTTGTTACAAAGGCAGCAGCGCGAAGCGCCTCCGCCTGGCCGCGGGAAGAACAGCGACATCCAGCGTCCAGCGGTGCGGCAGAGAGTGAATATGGGTCGGCCACGGTTTATAGGTCCTCCCCCAGAGGGACGCTGTGCGGGACGAGAGACGTTCACGAACACTCACTGCGGTACGCACCTACTTACCCGCCTATCTATCTATCTATCTATCTATCTATCTATCTATCTATCTATCTATCTATCTCCACTCTTCTCTTTCCCCTATACTTGCTTCTCCCTCCACTCTTCTCTCTCTCTGTCTCTGTCACTCCTTTCTCCCTCTCCCTCCGTTCTTTTCTATCTCTCTATCTCCTCTCTCTACCACTCCCTCCACCCTCTCTCTCTCTCATTCTCTCTCACACGTATAAACACACACACGCGCGCGTATACACACATACATACACATACACACACACACAAACACACTACACTGTATATATGTCATGTCTACCTATATATAGGGAGAGAGAGAGTAGATAGATAGATAGATAGATAGATAGATAGATAGATAGATAGATAGATAGATAGATAGATAGATAGATAGATAGATAGATAGATAGATAGATAGATAGATAGATAGATAGATAGATACGCACATGTACAGTACATCCATGCACATACATACATACACACATACACACACCTTTATACAGTAGAGGGAGAGAGGGAGAAAGAGAAAGAG
>OMPJ01028785.1:11086-31947 GCA_900312935.1 Carapus acus
TATCTCCTCTCTCTACCACTCCCTCCACCCTCTCTCTCTCATTCTCTCTCACACGTATAAACACACGCGCGCGTATACACACATACATACACATACACACACACACAAACACACTACACTGTATATATGTCATGTCTACCTATATATAGGGAGAGAGAGAGTAGATAGATAGATAGATAGATAGATAGATAGATAGATAGATAGATAGATAGATAGATAGATAGATAGATAGATAGATACGCACATGTACAGTACATCCATGCACATACATACATACACACATACACACACCTTTATACAGTAGAGGGAGAGAGGGAGAAAGAGAAAGAGAGAAATACAATGACAGCACAGGATACGAAATTGATCGTTCCGGAGTAGCCTTCGTATAATGATCTCTCTCTCTCTCTCTCTCTCTCTCTCTCTCTCTACCCTCATCACGTACAGTATGTTCGCCGTTACTCGGCAAAGTCGCGTTTCCCTCTAACTCTAACTCTCGTTCTCCCTTCTGCAGAATGGAAAGTGAAACTCTTCTTCGGGGAGGCCGGCTGCATCCACCCGGCTATAAAGCTGCGAGCACGGCGACGTCCTCCAGACTCCCGAGGCACGGAGGGGGCCGCGCTCATCCCACACTAAGGTACGGCAACTCCGCTTTTTCACCCGCGGGTTACAAGTGATTTTGATGTGTCGATTCGGTGATACGGGAAATGGCTCTGAGAATGATGTGGATAATTCAACAGTTTACATTTTTAGAATGTACAATATGCTAATATGCAATTGATCAGTCACACCAATATTTATCAATATGATGGAAAATTAAATCAAGGAGGGCGGGTCGCGGGGGGTTGGGGGGCAGTAAAATACTGCAAAACGCAGCAAATAACAGCAAAAACTCAAATATTTATAAATAAACCACAAATCATGTGAAAAAAAAAACATTTTCCTTCTGCGGCTCTTTTTCCACTCGGTGTTGAAATAACTTTTTTTTTTTAAACTCGTAAGAGTTTGGGTAGTTTAAAGATGGTCGAGTTGAGTGGTAGTTGCATGTTTACTCCTGTAAACTCCACTCCCTGTCAAATTCTTTCAAATTCTCTCAGTGCGGGGCGGAGCTGGCTCTCTCTCTCTGTTCCGTCCGAGAAGTAGACTCTGTAATCATACCTGGCAATGCACACATCTCGCTCAGGAGGTAGTGGCGTAATAGGCTTCGACACGACTTGCGCTGAATGGCGCCCCCTAGAGACGATCACATCTCGACATGCTCATGCCTCGTGGGGCTAGTAGTGGATCAAAGTCGCATCCTTTGTTCCATTGTAGTGTAAGTAATAAAGGAATTTGTGAACATCCAGATTTTCTGTTTCAGCCAATACAGGGAGGATGAGCCACAAGACAAAGGGCAGATCCCGGTGAGTGTTTTTCACCATTGTTGAGATTGTCAATTTCGTTCTGTTTCAGTTTCATCCTTGTTGACGTTATCATATCATTTCTCTGTGTAGGACGACGTTTGGGGCAACAGCGCCACCCTTCATCGACTACCTAAAAGATATTCTCCGTCGTTACCCTGATGGCGGACAAATCCTAAAGGTTGATACAGAGCTCCTATCATGACCATCATTATCTCACTCTTACTCTCAATCTCTCTTTCTCTGACTTTCTTTTTGTCTTTGCCCTCATGTCATGATCTCTCCTGCTTCCTCTCTTGCTGCATTTTAGCTTCCAGTGGAGTTTAGATATCAGCCCAGAGGTTTAACTCACGCGGACTTCATTGAATTGTGTTTTTGTTATTCAAACAGGAACTGGTTCAGAATGCAGATGATGCTCAAGCCACAGAGGTGGTGTTCATCCATGATGAGAGGAGCTATGGGTCTGAGAGCCTTTTCACTGATGAGCTGGGCAAATACCAAGGTAAACAGTGGCCACATGAAAACACAATATGACCGATGAAATCACCCAACCAGACACCAGAAACCACTTTTTGAACAACAGAGTACAAATATCATCCATCAGTTTGTGTAACTTCAGTAATTCTTACCATCCGTAGAATTTCAGACCATAATTTCAAAGTTATTCTGGGTCATTATGACTTCCAAATCAAAATTTTTGATGCTGTGTTGCTGCATAACGCTTAACTTTTAGCTTGTAAAAATGTAACTGCATTGACGCATATTTTTTTGACCTGATAAGACTCAGGGCCGCAGTCAGATAATAAAGTTTGATTTCATTGTCATGCCTGTAATGGTTTTTTTATCCTAAATGAATGAATGAAATAATTTTTATGAAGGGAGCAGCCGAGAGACAAAGAAGAGGAATGCTGTGACATTTAAACCACTATATACACACTGTGGCGTGGCATTACCATATTTTCCAGTGTATAAGTCGCATGTTTTCCATAGTTTTGCCAGGGATGCGACTTATACTCAGATATGACCTTGATCTGGAATTATTGAAATACATAACTCCACGTGTTGGTTATTGTCACACTGACAACCACATGATGGCACATCAGGCTTGTGTACCAGCATCTACAATCCCATGCTAATAACATTTCAACATGACAGTAATTTAAGCTCCGCCTCCTCCAGAAGAGGAAGAGGTGCTTCATCTACCTCCGTAATTGGCGGAGTTGTCCAGAAGCAACACTAAGGATGATAGATTCAATGGATTTTGTGATTTGGAATGAGATGGAGGGTTTGGTAAACTTGTTAGCTTGCTTTTTGTGCTTAAATTATATGAATAATTGTAACGTTGACATGGCAGACACATATTCAGTTGGTTGTCAATGCTTCATGTAGCTGCATAACCATCAATGTGTTACGTGAACGTGCTGTACACCTTTTCAGCCTGCTTTTCTCTATATGTCATCATTATACTTCCTTTTCGAGACAAAATGTCTGTTCTTGGTCTTGGATTTTGTAAAACAATGTCCCCCAAAAAAACTCCAGGCCAGTGTAACTTACAGTATAGTTTTTTTCCTCCATTACCATGCATGTTCTGGCTGGTTCGACGTATACTACAGAGCAACATATCGTCCGGAAAATACGATATTTTGATTCAAAGGTGATGCACGATAAGATAACACTCATTTTGTGTTTGCCAAGGTCCGGCTCTGTATGTTTACAATAATGCAGCCTTCACTGAGGATGACTGGGACGGCATCCAGGCTGCTGGCCGAAGCGTGAAACGCGATGACCCAAACAAAGTTGGCAGGTTTGGGCTCGGCTTCAACTCTGTTTACCACGTAACAGGTGAAGATGTGCAAACGCGTTTCAGCACTCAGTACCAATTCCAAAGGGATATTCATTGTTCGTTGATGGAATTGGCATATGTTCTGTTCACAGATGTGTCCAGTATATTCAGCTCACGGTATCTGGGCATGTTAGACCCACAGGAGAAACTATTTGGACGAGGAAGCGGTGGGTTCCTGTGGTCTTTGGAAGACCCTGACCATCGCAAGGCGTTGATGAGCTTGCATGATCAATTCCAACCCTTTGAAGATATTCTTTCCCTTGTCAACGGACCACAGTGGTCAAAAGTCATTGAAGATGAATACTTTGACGGAACAATATTCAGATTTCCGTTGCGCCTGGAGCCTTCAGACATCTCAGATAAGCTGTATGATTCAAAAAGAGTGGTGGAGCTTTTTGATAGCTTCATCGCAGACGCACATTTAAGCCTCCTGTTCCTGAGGCATGTGACGTCTGTGTCCCTGATACATGTCCACACAGACGAGTCTGTCCACACGAGGCTCAAAGTGACATCCGCAACCAGACCTGATGTCATTTTGAGGCCAGATGAGGAGTCAGCCGTCACAGGTTCTACCAGCTTCAAGTCCATCACCCTCCATCACTCAGAAGACAGTGAGGAAACCAAGTGGCTGGTGACAACGTGTTGTATGAAAGAGGGAAACGAAGATAACCTCGATTTACTCGCAGGGAAGCTGTGCTTCCTCCCTCAGGTTGAAGTGGCGTTCCCATGCGAAGGGCCAAGCAAAGGAATAGAGAGCAGATTGAGTTGCTTCCTGCCACTCCCAAACTTGACTGATGAGTCGAACAGGACCGGGCTTCCCGTCTCTATAAATGCGTGCTTTGGCCTAACAGACAATAGACGACACATCAAGTGGCAAGAGGAGGACCAGAAGCACGACGAGGCAGCTTTGTGGAATGAATTGCTCATAAAGAATGTTCTGCCACAGGCGTACCTCATGATCCTCCAACACGCTATCAGAATATCCCAGATGTCAATGCTGCCCGTCTCGGTTGTGTACGACATTTGGCCGAATCTTGCCCTCACCCAACACAAAGAGAAATGGCACGCTGTCGCGCTGGATGTGCTTTGCCAATTATTCACAGAAAATGTGGCCATTCTCTCTCTGGCGAAAGATCCAAGAATGTTTGTGACTCCCTCAGAGGCGGTACTGCCCTGTAATGGTCCAACATCTCCCGCTGTGTTGGCAGCCATAAGGAGAACGCTGGTTTCTCTTCAAGAAAACCTTGTGACCTTACCAGAGTGTGTTGCCAACGCCATAGAAGCAGCCTATCCAAACCCCAGCACCCTCACACGTGTGACACCACGTCTCCTGAGGGATGTGCTCCGCCGGTCCGGCGTCGATAACATCTCCAGAGAAGACAAACTTTGTCTTTTGGAGTACATGCTGAGTGATGGAGAGTACAAGCAGCTGCGAGGCCTCCAGTTGCTTCCTCTGAGTGATGGAACTTTTAGATCGTTCACAGACCAAGAGGAAGACACAGTTTTGATTGACAGTGTCATCTTTCCAAGGTAGGTCATGCAATTACTCAGAAATTAAGCTGCATTCTAGCACCAATTTGAAATAGCTTCTCCCTGGTTACAACAGAGAAACAATAAACGTCAGAGCACATGCAATGATTATGGATACTTAGGAACATTGATGATATTTTTATTGGGTAGTTAGTTTACATTTTGTTCGAGTATCTGAAGCTGAAAACGTCTTCCAATACAGATCTCTGCTGCCGTTCTGCAAGCATCTCTTCATCCCGGATGATCTCAGTAGCGCCTGCACTGCACACCTGAAGAATCTGGCCAAAATCTGTAAGACCATCGGTTACGCATCCGTATAATAGTGGGAGTCGCTTTGCCCTCACACCGTGTGTGTTCTTTTTTCTCAGCTCTTTTCAAGGTCATCAACCTTGACAAAGACAACGTGGCTGACTTTGCACGAAAGCATTTGCCTGTGGAGTGGAGCCAGACGCCGACCGGAAACGTCACATGGAAGGTTGGCAGCAGCCGGCATCCGCCATCAGCGTGGCTTCGACAATTCTGGAACTTTCTCAACTCTCACTTCAAAGAGTTAAGTCGTTTTGTTGGATTGCCGTTGATTCCGCTGACGCCTGTGCAGACCAGCAGAACAAATGTCTCCCTTGGAAGACTGTCAAAGAAGACAACGCTGATTTTCCTGGAAACCAAACAGGCTTGCTTGCCAGGTCAGATTGCCCAGATAGTGAGCAGGTGTGGCGGAACTGTTGTGAGAGGAGAGGAGTGGCTGAAGCACCAGGATTTAGATTCATTTGTGTTGTCCCCGTCCCCAAGCAGTCTGGTGGAAGTGTGTTTGAACCTTGATTGCCAACATGTCATTAGGCAATTTCAGGCTGCATCTCAAACAGAAAGGGAAAATCTAAAAGATTATCTGTCAAGTCTGCGTTCTCTCAAAAATCAGGAGAAAGATTTGCTGCTCCAGTTGCCTCTGTTCGAGACCATGAGAGGGCTGTGTGTTGGAGCTCAGTCCAAACAGGCAGTGCTCTTGAATTCTGGTCTGAAGGTGCCCACAGATCTCCCCATGCCTGACTCAGTGATCCGGTGCGCTACTGACGCCGATAGCAGATTGTTAAAGCTCCTCGGCATTACGCCCATGGATGCTGCTCAAGCAGCCAATCTCCTCGTTGATTGTGTGGAGAGGGGGTTGGGCAAGAAAGACACACAAGACATCATGAAGTGGATTTTACAGCACGGCAACCTCCTGTTCTCCCAAAATCAGACCTTGAAATGTCGTTGCACAGGCTTGAGTTTCATTGATGTGAAAGGAGACAAGAGAAAAGCCTCAAGCCTTTTTGACCCTCGAAACCAAACTTTCAGAGCTGTGTTTGAGTCTGATTTCTTTCCCCCTCCCGTCTACGCTCAGACGTCGGAGATGCTCGATAGCCTGACAGAAATTGGACTGCAGAATAAAGAAACACAAGTTGCACCGAGTCACTTGCTGCAGGTTGCCAAGCACATCCAGGGGCTGAATGTTGAGTCACCACAGGAGGCAGCCAGCAAAGCCCAGTCGCTTTTGAGGATGTTGGGGAGTTATGATCTGCTGTCTAAGTTTTCCCAACAACAGCTTCAGGCTCTCAGAGGGCTGAAATGGCTCCCGTGTTCTAATAAAGAGATTCAAGGCAACGATTGGTCTCAGAGAAATGGACTCTTTCTTCCAGAGGAGGTGCGGGCGTCAGAATATGGCGACATTGTTGGATATGTGATGCCGCTGATAGGAGATGTCGGTGCTGAAGTTAAAAACAAGCTTGGTCTCGACCGATGCCCCCCACATCAGAAAGTGCTGGAAAACTTGAGAGTCTTAGAGTTAAAAGCCCAGACGATGGCAGATCCGGACATCGATGCAGATTTCAAGAGGAGGCTGCACAGCATATACAAACACATGCAAGACCACCTCTCTGACTTCTCACGAGTGATTAGCAGGGACACACCTTGGCTGTGGAACCGCAACCAGTTTGTCTCCACTCAAGATCTGGTCCTTGACTACCCACCCAACCTCGATCTAAGTTCATACATCGGAAAAGTGCCAAGTGAATTCCTGTCGTTCAGGAATTTGCTCATGGAACTCGGTCTTAGACCCTCACTTTCAGATGAGGAAATTGTTGCCGTTCTTCCTTCCATCAGACAACACATTGACAGAAGGCAGCAGCCATATGCAAGTGCCTCTGAGGTCACGGTCTCAATTGAAATCCTGACTTGGCTTTGGAAGGAGCAAAAGAACCCTCCAGAGGACATCCCAGTCCCAGTCATTACAAATGTTGGGCAATTTATCCTCCAACCATGTTCAAAAGCGGTCTTCTGTGACATAAGCAAACAGGGGCTAAGAGAGCTCCAACATGGCCATGAAGAGGTTTACGTCATACATGACGAAATTCCAAAGGCAGCCGCAGAGTGGTTGAACATCCCGTTCCTCAGCACTCGCATCCTGAGCCCCGAACTGGTGGGAATAGAACAGTGTGGGCAGATGGAGCCGATAACACTTAGGATCAAAAACATTCTAAAAGAGTATGATGAAGAGAATGACATTTTCAAGGAGCTCATTCAAAATTCTGAAGATGCTGGGGCAAACACCTGTGGGTTTCTGTTGGATTTCAGAGAACACCAACACCCACCTGAGAGTCTGATCGACCCTCAGATGGCCCTTTGCCAGGGTCCTTGTCTGTGGGCGTACAACAACGAGCAATTCAATGCAGAGGACTGGAAAAACATTGTGAGAGTGGGAGCTGCGACAAAGGAAAACAAGGTGGAGAAAATTGGAAGATTTGGACTTGGATTCAACACTGTGTATCATATTACGGACATCCCCTCAATCCTCAGCGGAGAAAGCCTTCTAATACTCGATCCCAACGTCAGTCACCTAAAGACTCACATCAAACACAGAGGAAATCCCGGAATCAAGCTGGACCTGTCTCTTCAGCGCCATTTCAAATGTTTTCCTGGTCAGTTTGGGCCATATGAAAAAATCTTTGGTTGTAATTTCACCGGACATAGTTCATCAAGGCCTTATGCCGGCACCCTGATCAAACTCCCCTTCAGAACCCCAGCAGAGGCCGTTCAGTCGGAAATATGCAAAAAAGTGTACGACCAACAACTCATTCAAACTTTTCAGAGACACCTTACTGACAATTCATGCACCCATCTACTCTTCCTGAAGAAGATTTCCACCTTATCCATGGAGAGCATCTCAAAGGATGCTTCAACTCCTCCAAGAGACGACCAGATTAACACCGTCATGAATGTCTCCAAAACTGTTGTGCGCACATACGCAATCCCAGATTCTGAGCGAATCTCACGACAGCATCAAGCAGAGAAATCACTAATGCAACTCGATGGAAAATGCAAAGAGGTCATCGACTGCTGCACAGCCAGCATAGTCAAGATAGACAGTCGGCAGCATGGTCAGTCTGAGGTCCAGTCCTGGCTCCTTTACAACTGCTTTGGAACAGATTCGTCCTTGAAAATGGCACAAAGCAGGCATGCTAGATTCTCTTTGCCCATCGGAGGGGTTGCGATGCCTTTGCAACATGATCACAAAACTGGCAAGTTTCAGCCATCAACAAACAAACATTCCGGAAAGGCGTTTTGCTTTCTTCCGCTCTCCATATTCACCGGACTCCCAGTCCACGTCAATGGGACATTCGCCGTGACGAGCAATCGAAAAGGCCTTTGGGAGAGTGGCGAGAAACTCGAGTGGAACAAATCTCTCCTCCAGGACCCTGTGGCAAACGCTTATGTTGCCGCACTTCTAGTTCTGAAGGATATGTATGAACGCAAGCAGCTTGAAAATTACTGTTACCATACCTTTTGGCCGAACCACGAGAAAGTCAGTCACATTTTCAAGCCCTTGGTGGACGCCTTCTACTCTGCTGTTGTCCAGTCCACTGGTCTGGAGCTCCTCAGTGATGGCAAACAATGGTGCTCGATGAACAATGCTATATTTTTACACCAAAGCATCGAGGAGGACGAAGGCATTGCCGAACTTGCCATGCAGATGTGTCAACAGTACATCACAGCACCAAACCTCATTGTTTCTCTTCCACTGTGGCTGAGAAAGGCATTAACTCAGGCGGACCTGGGAGACAGTTTGCAGAGGAGGACATTAAACTGGGACAGGTTTTACAAAGACATAGTATTTAAGAATCTTACTACCATTGACCCCAAGAGCAGAGACACTCTTGTGCTGAAGGCTATTGATCTGAACAACGGAGAAATTGACAATCTGATTTTACGCTACCCATGCATACCCACTACTGGGGGACAGCTTCAGTATATTGAAAAACTAGTGAATCCGTCTGGACGAGTGGCATGTCTGTTTGAACCATCAGAGGGACGCTTGCTTGGTGGTACCCAGAATGACTTTCGTTCCGTGAAAAGGGTTCAGCGCTTGTTGGAACTTGGAATGGTCAATGACCGTCTTTCCCTGGAAGACATAGCAGAAAAAGCCAGCAAAATTGGCAAAATCTGGAGCAACGACATCAAAAAAGCGTACATCCATCTGAGGCGCCTTCTCGAACTTATGGCTGAGCACATGCATGAAGAGTCTCCCTGTTGGAACAAACTGAGAAAGACTACATTCCTTCCTGCATTTGCTCCAGGAGACGTGAGAATGAACGGAAAGGTGACACTGCAAAAACCTGTTGATATTTTCAATGAAAAATGCCGCCAACTGGTAAACATGACCAAGCCTGTAATGGACCATTCGAACTTGAAAATGCACAACGCCAATCCAGTGCTGCAATTCCTTGGAGTCCATGATAATCCAGGTCCAGAGATGGTGATCCAACAGCTGCACAAAGCAAGTCAACAATCCCAAAGCTTTGACAAAGACATGCTTCACAGGATGGCTCAGGAATGCTACAGATTTTTGAATGAATGGTTACGTTCATCTGTCCAAATGAACCATGCCATGATTTCAAAGACTGCCAATTCCTTCCCATTTATTCTCGTTGGCAATGACTTTGTACACGTGAACACAGTGGCAGAGAATGAACAGTTTGAAGCTAAACCGTATCTACACGTGCTACCTCGTGCCCTCGCGGATTTCAGGACTCTTTGGGAATGTGTAGGTGTCGAGAGGAATTTTACGTTTCATCATTTTAACTATGTACTTCAGAAATTGCACGGAATACATGGGAGCAAGCCCTTGCCGAAATCCGATCTGAAGATATGTCTCACAGTACTGATCGAAGGGATATGTGAGGCCACAGGGAGCACAGCGGAGGCTTGTCTCGTGCCTGATGATCACAGAGTTCTAAAACCTGCTCATCAGCTCCACTTCAATGATAGCCCCTGGATGCCAGTGACTCAGGGATTCACTTTATGCCACAGAGATATCCCCCGAAATAAGGCTGTTCATTTAGGAATCAAGACAATCAGGCACCAAACTCTGGAAAATCTTGCAGTTGAAAATGCATCGCCATTCGCTTTTTTATTTGAGCAGAAAGAGCAACTTGCAGTTCGGATCAGAAATATTATTTCAGCGTATCCAGCAAAGAAGGACATACTGAAAGAGCTCCTGCAGAATGCAGATGATGCCGAAGCGACAGAAATTCACTTTGTTTGGGACCAGCGGCAACATGGCACCAAAAAAATCTTTGGGGACAGATGGCACCAGCTGCAGGGTCCAGCACTGTGTGTGTACAACAACAAAGTGTTTTCTGATGATGATCTTAGAGGCATTCAACAGCTGGGTGAGGGCGGAAAACAGAACGCTCCAGCAAAAACAGGAAAATACGGAGTTGGATTCAACTCGGTTTACCATCTGACTGACTGCCCAGCAATCTTAACTGGAGATAAATTGCTCTGCATTTCCGATCCAAATCAAAAGTACATTGAACGCCACTCAGAAAAGCCACAAACTGGCACTGGTTATCGACTGGAAGGGGTTTTCAAGGAGATGTACAGTGACGTGTACAAGTCTTTTCTTCCAGATGACTTCCCCCTTGAGCAGGGCACTATGTTCAGATTACCTCTGAGAAACGCCGCCATGGCAAATAACTCCAAAATATCACCACAGGCAGTCACTGAGGCGGACATGCGGCAACTGAGAAAGGTCCTCTCTGAGGACCCTGAGGGATTCATTCTGTTCCTGAAAAACATCCGCAAAATGGCATTTCACGAAATCAGCGGAGAGGCAGGGGAACTCAAAACCATCTTCCAGGTAGAAAAAAGTCTTCCAGGAGGAAATATCGACAAGAAAGCTGCATTTCAAAATCACCTACAAAAGGCCCTACTATCAGGCAAGGTCCCAAGCGCCCAAAAGACCATTTACCAAGTGGACATTTCAACCTCAGATGCAAAACAAAGCAAATGGCTGGTCGCAGAACAGTTGGGCTCATTCAAAGAAAGCAGTGGGGGTGAACTCAACCCATCAGGCAAATTCCCTCAGGCCGCAGTGGCGGCATGCGTTCACTGTAATACGCGACGGCTCCAGGAGTTTAATGGAGAAGCCTTTTGTTCTCTTCCTCTGCCAGGGAAAACTGGACTGCCTGTGCATATCAATGCGAACTTTGAGGTCGACTCCTCACGGAAGAACCTCTGGAAAGAAGATGGGCAAAGTTTGAAGGTGAAGTGGAATGAATCTTTGAAGCAGCAGGTCATTGCTCCACTGTATGCAGATGTCCTCCACTATATCAGACGCAACTTTCAAAAAATAAAAGCGAGCCACATCGGCATTGAGGCTTGTTTGAGAGAGTATTACTTGTGTTTTTTCCCAGCTGTTTCAAAGAAAGTTACTCAGGAGTGGCATGAAATGATTCACGAGGTATACCGATCGATTCATGAAAGAGCTCTGGACCTGATTCCAGTGCTGAAGTCAGAAAAGATGTCTGGCCATGAGATGGTCACGGAGACGTCATATGATTGGTGCAGCACCTGCGAGACTGGATCAGCTGATGCACCTCATCTGGTAGAAATACCTGGGAGCAACATAAATCGCATTCTGGAGGACCTTGGCATGAAATTGGTTCCGAGTGCTGTGAAAAAAGTCTGGGATAGCCTCCAATCTGCTGGCATTAGAGTGAAATCTGCCAGTCCTGCTGCAGTGAGGATCTTCCTGAGAGAAAATGACATGAAGGTGCCACAGCAAATAAGCGCAACACCGGTTCGAGACAGAGAAAGATGCTCGCAACTTTTGGCTTTTTGCCTCAAAGATTTGGGTCGAGAACTTGCCCCAGAGGACATTGCTGCTGCAATCGGCGGACTTCCACTCCTTCTGACACAAGACCGAGTTTTAAGAGCGTTCAACTGCAGCTGTCCCACATTTATATCGAGATACCACACTCTGTTCTTGGGATACGAGGAGAAATTTGCTGATTTTCTGACTAATATGGACCATGTGCAGATTCTACAGACTGGCAACCTTGTCACCACTTTGACACTTATAAATGCAGTGAAGTACTTGAAACCTTTGCACCTGCGTTTTCTTCAAGCCTGTGAGGTCGACAAACAAACTCGACTCCATGTCCCAGATAAGGAATTTACAAAGTGGCTTGAGGAACTTTGGAGGTTCTTCATCCGTGAGGTTGATACAGTTTTTTTCACCAAAGCTGAGAGTGAAAGACTGACAATGAGAGATGTGAGGCAGCTGTTTGAGGACTGTCACGTGCTTCCCGTCGTGTGTCCGAGGCAGAACAACCGGCAGCTCCTGCAAAAAATGAACGAGATGCCAAGCGTGATTTATTTGTCTTCAGAAGAGGACACATCACGGATTCTCTTTAAGCTGGGCTTCATGACACTGGACCTCAAGTTCTTCCTTGCCATAGATCGACAAATACATTCAATGTTGCAGCCTGAACTTATGAATATCAACTCAAAAAATTCTGTGATGGATAACCTTTGTAAAATTAACCAATCGGAATTTTCTGCTCTTTCCAATGAGGAGATGAAAGAGCTGCAAAGCTTCCTGCAGGTGGGCATCACCCGTGCGATGGTGGACTATTGCAGGAAGTTGAAATCCTTGCCATTATTCCAAACCATGCGTGGCGATAGAATAAGAATTGACGGTTCTCAGAAAGTATTCATACTCAACGTGAGCAGGTTGGAGAGCTTCCCAGACTTGGTTTCACTGCCCAGCAGCAGCAGTATCTTCCTGAAGAACAACAATGAAAATATGAGCGTATCCGACATCTTGAACATTCAAGTCTTAGATGATTTGGACTATTTTTTGCAGTTCCTCCTTCCAACCATGAACACACTTTCGGAGAAACAACTGCTCCACTGCATCCATCTGCTTCTGTTAATGGATGGTAACGTGAAATACTACGACAGCGAAGACACGATCATCTCTTCGATGAAGATGGTGAATCTGATATGCAGCTGCCAAGGCAAACTGGAGAAGGCATCATACTTCTTCGACAAGAGTGTAGAGTTGTATGAGTTGATGGTGCCCCAGGAAAGATTTGTGCCTGAGCAGTTTTGGCGTGTATTCCGTGACAGCATCCCGTCGCTGCTGGGGAAAGCAGAGAGGTTTCTACAGAAACTTGGAATGAAGCATGAAGTGTCAGGAGATGAGGTCATCACTTTTGCTCGGCAGATAGAATCTGACGCAAAAACGCGTCGCAAGCTGGATGAGCTCAAAAAGAAATCAACCACTTTGTTGAAAACAGTTGTAAATTTGGAGAGCAGTGATGGGAAGGGAAAGCTCAAATTACTGGAGAGCATAGCCGACATCAAGTTCATCTTCCCAGTAAAAATTCAGCAGGAATTGTGCAGATATCACAAACCGTGCGCTGATGAGTCCACCACTGTCGCTATCCGAGGCTCTCTGCTCAATAGCGACCACACAAAACAGAGATTGATTTGGACCTCAATGCCAATCATACATTTGGCCCATTACTACTCTGGCACATTCCTTAAAAAAACAAAGGCAGCAGGAGCATTTAACGAGCCACCGTCATCATCTGTGACTGCCAACATGAGAAACATCTGTCAGACAGAGTGCGACTCAAAGGAGTTGCTCGCAACACGCGCTAAGGTGTTTCGGAGTTGCTACGCCCACCTGCAGGCGAACGACTTTGACAGCAGCCATCTTGCCCAGCATCCTGTTGTGCTGGTAGAAAAAGACACTATGCTGGTGATGCCCGATGATGTATGTCTTGCCCTCTTCCATGACCTCGATCTCAGGCCATACTTGTTCAAAATTCAACCAGAAGATGTGATTTATGAGAGCTTCTTCAAGAAAATCGGTGTTAACTTGCAGGCTACAGCCACACAGTACTGTAACGTTCTGGCAGCTGTCTATGCCGATTCCAAAGACAAACCAAGTCTGAACCCAAACCAGAGGAAAACGGTGTGGCGTGCTGTTGAGCAGTTGTTTTTAATATTGAAAGAGAACCAATCCCAAATAAAAGCAGGTAAGCCTCTTTATCTGCCCTCCGTGGATGGTAAACTGTATCCATCCAGCTCACTCTACTTCAACAACACAGCGTATCGGGCAAAAAGGATAGAAGGAGCTATGAGAGATGAGGCGCCCTTGCTGGAGAATCTCAAGAAATGCCATTTGAGCGGTGGAATGTATGAACATCAGCATTTGTTGGAGTTGCTGCCATCGGCAGTTCGTCCAAAGATGCTGTCCGAGTGCATCGAGGAGAAACTGGTGGAGTCGGACATTGAGCGTTGTGAGTACATCACTGGGTGTAGTTTTCGTGGATGGTTTGAGAGACACCTGTCCTCACCAGCCTTCAGACATGGACTTATCTGTGTCATCAGGTATGAGTCAAGGGGGAGGACAAAACTGGATAGTGGCAACGAAATGTTTCAGCAAATCTTTGGAAATATTCAGATTGACTGCTGCGAAAACCTGAGGACTCAGCTTTGGCTGGAAGGACGGCCACTGCAAGGCACCAATGCTGAAAAGGAGATCTACGTCAAACGAAGCCCGGATGGCTGCACGTTTTATTTGAAACACAGTGACGACATGGCTTCTAAAGTGATGACCAAACTCACAATGACTCTGACCAACGAGATCAACGTCCTTCTGGGCAACAAAATACAATCGCAGAACCTGCAGGCCCTGACGCAGCTGCTCATGTGCGATAATCTTGAGGATGTGAAGGGAACTCTGGCCGATTTCAACATCCCTGATAGTGTTGAAACAGAGAACGGCCCCGCCAATGCCCCGCTCCTTGGAATGCCTATTCCTGTGGAATTCCACGACTGTCTGGACATGAGCGTCATCAACAACTTTGAGGAGGGAGAATATGTTGGCTACAGTCTCAACGACACTTATGTCTTCGCAGTTATTGTGGAGGAGCTGCCTGGGACCTCTGGCTTATTCACAGCAAGATACAGAATACAAATTGGCGAAGATGAGATCATCGAAGTCAGCTCCCTGGACCTATATCAGTTTAAACGACCAAAGGAACCGTCTGAGGGAACTTCCACCGCACTGCAGGTGGTGCAGGGTGCAATGCCACAGGACTCCCAAACACCTACGTCCACAAAAGCTATGCCGGCGTCCCTTGAGGAAGCCAAAAACGAAATTGACCAATATTTGGCCGAGGTCTGGATGCTCCCTGAGGACGAGAGGAAAAAAGCCATTAAGAGACTGTTCCTGAAATGGCATCCGGACAAAAACCCGGACTGCTGCTTGCTCGCCACAGAGGCCTTCAAATACATCCAACAGAGGCTTGAGAATCCCATGGCAGGAGGAAGCCAAGCAGGAAAAGGGAGGTCCTCCTCCTCAGGGAGAAACTTTCACAGCTCCAATTTTCAACAGTTCTACGAGCAATGGAATAATGAGGCCCGTTTCCACAGAAGAGGCCGAGAACAGTTCTTCAGGGGCTTCTCCAGGGGCTCCTCCAGGGGCTCCTCCAGGGGCTCCTCCAGGGGCTCACGCTCCCATTCATACAACTTCTGGGACCATTTCCAAGACATCCCCAGGCCAAACAGAGCGGAGGCTGGGCGATGGTGCAGACAAGCTCGCTGTGATCTGACAGCGGCCTCCAAAGACAGCGGTGAGGGGAGCACGGAGTGGTGCCTCTTTAAAGTCCACCAAGCTGTGGAAAAGTCCCTGATCGCTGCGGAGTACCGAAGAACCGGCCGACACCCCGAAAACACCGCCATCTCAGCCAGTGCTGAGCGTGTCTCCAACTACAACGCCCAGCTAAGCGGTTTGCCCCAAATTGTGGAAAGGCTGAAGATGCTGGGCGTAGATGCCAAAAAGACTCAATATCCAAACTGTCACCAGTTTCCCAACATTCCCAATGGACAGTTCCGGGCAGAGAATGCCAGAGAAGCTATTGAGTTGGCCTCAGAGCTTCTCACCAGAGTTGAAGCATATGTGAATTAGCGTAAAGAGAATAGGACCAAAAAGAGGTTTTGAAGTCATTTGTCTTGTCTGATCACTGTGAGAGGGAGCGGCAGCATGGGGGTCTTCAGCACGACGCCCTTGTTATCGTTTTTCTCTTTACATTTCTTCCATTTTGTTGTTGGTGTCTCAGTGTACTCATTCTACTCCCACATGTATGCCACACACTGGATTGATCATCATATCAGGTTAATTCCATTTTGACTTTATCTTTTTCTGCAACTTTTGGGTTTATGTGATTTGACATTTCTGTAGGCAATCATTTTCTGTAACTGAGCACAGCGAATCTCTTCTGCCATTAATGTTGTGTGCAAATTAATATCAAATTCAACGTAGAAATGAAGTAATAAAGGAATGAAGTGTCATTTAAATGTCCTATTAGTTCCTCTCACGTTGATAGTACCAGAGAGCAATTCAAAAAAATGTCATATTGTCAATCGTCATAGATATGTACTGTATTTACTTGCGTCCATTAGGACAATCAAGCTTGTGCTTTGACTGGTAGTACACTTCGACAATACTTCTATCGACCCCTATAACAGCCTAAAAATAATCGACTCAGTTTTTGCCCATTGAAAGCACGGAAACTAACAGTATAAAGGCCAATACAGGGCAACAATTACACGCTGTAGGCAGAACGAATTTCTTTGAATAAATACCTTCAAATGTTTCAAACTGTGTTTGCGAATCATTGTGTGCCACAACTGAACAGATGGACACAGTCTGAATGAGTAACTCCAGTTAACCAAAATAGAAAACATGCATTTGGATTCCACACCGTCAGCCTCAGAACATGCTGTAGCGACTAATGTAAATGTGACTGTAGACATTCCAAGTTAAAAGCACTTTTTATTCATTAAGAAATTATGTTATGAAAATAATGACAACAAACCATATATCAGAGAAAAGCATCTCTGTTTGTTAACAACAAAGGTGTGCACCAAGGACGCCAGTCCGAGCCAAACGACCGTCCTCTTGTGCTTCTTTTCCTCCTGGAAGTGGCCTGATCCAACAGTTCACATGATTTAAAAAAAAAAAAAAAAAAAAAAAAAAAAAAAATCTCTTCACACATAGTGCTTGTCCCGTCATCTCTGTTGACAAGAAACCATTTCGAATGTTCGTTTGTGGGGAAGTGGTTCACATATATAGCAGGTCCGGTCTGCGCTCGGCCGACCCTGTTAATAATTTACACAAAATCCTGTACATACTTACAGCAGGCGGGCGCGCCCGCCCGCTTGCACGCGGAAAGTCGAGGCAAGTCTCGCAAGTCCGTCTGTACAGAGTCAGTGTGGTAAAGAGCCGAGTTAAATTCCAACAAACGCAGCACACGCTTACGTCACACACCACATGCAGCTTGCAACATTTCCCCCACTCGACTCGGCCTCACACAATAAGGCCTGGGCACTTTGCATCGACCAAACCGGGTCGGCGTCCGCTTTAGTTTTTGCCATGAAACATGGGGGTAATTCATAAAAGAAAAGAGACACACATATACCTAAGCCAGAGGAAATGTTTTGGTTATCCAATCGGTTGGACAAATGGACCACACCCTGATGATTTTGGGCAGTGAATGGGGAAGTTGGTGTGTTAAAGATAGAAGGATAAACCTGCATTTTATGAACTACCCCTTTGTTTCAAACACAGGCAAAACTCATCACACACACTCGGACTTCTTCTAAATTCTCTTTCCTTCCCTCAAAGGCTGACAGACCCTCACGACATACAGCTACAACTGGAAGCGAGGATGCATTAAAACACTTAAGGCTCAATTCGGAACATTTGGCAAGTAGCTAATCAGGACGTTTTACGTGCCTCCTCACATCGCGACTTTTCGTGATTAGCGCCACGTTGCGTTGGGGTTGTTTTGCAGTTCCAATGCCGTCGCTGGAATTCAACCCTGAAGCAACGCACCGCGCTGCACCCCATCCAATGCCCGTTTTGAAGTCCTTGGTGGGTCATCACCTTCTCCTTCGCCAGTTTGAGTTCGATTACGTCTCGTCTATAGCCGGAGAACATCGGTTGAAATGCTCGGAATTTGGGGGGATGCGAGCGCGATGGGATGGCGAAAAGAGGCGAAAGAAGAAGGGTGATCTGAGCTAGAGCACGTGGTTCTGGGTTTAGAACACTAACATGTTCGGCTACCGGCTTTGCTGCTGTTCAATGGCACGAGTGAAAGTAAAGAAAGGCGATGGCACAGTGTCGTGTTCTCTCCGTCTCCGGTCACCTGGCTGGAGAACCTCCCCTGGATTTGCTCGGGACGGCTCGTTCGTGTCCCGTCCCGCCTGATTCCGCCTCACATGTTGTATGCCACATAAATGGGGTCCAGCTGGTCGGCCAGGAATCCGTCCCTGAGGTGCATCCGCTGCTTCTCTCCCCGCGAGTTGATGGGAATGACGCCCGGGTCGACCACCACCACCACGCCCACGATAAGGTAGTGCTCCTCCAGGACCACGTTGGTGACCAAGGCCACCAGGTCCAGAGCCTCCTGCTCCGAACCCTCCAGCTCCACCACCACCACCAGCAGGTTGGTCCAAGTGAATACGGCGCTGAGCGAGCAGAGGAGAGAAAATCTTGATGGTACCAATCGATACCGATCGACAGTCAATCTCAACACACCATTCATTGTTTCCATCCTTCGGATTGGTTTTAAAGTGGGAGGAATCGAACATATTTGAAATGAGATCATCTGTCAGAAGAATGACTTATAGTGGCTCATCGTTCGCTATAAACCATCTTCATGTGTACATCTCTCACCATTCAGCAATGCTCTTGTGCGATCGGATGACGGAGGTTTCGATGTCTATAGGGTGATACCTCATTCCTCGGAGCTCCAGGGTCTCATCCAGAGAGCCCACGATGTAAAGGGCGTCATGGCGCTCTGTGACACACACATGAAAACACACAAACAATGTTGTTCAGCAAAGGTGGCATATGGTGTCGTCCATTCCTCTCAACTCCTCCTGTCCCGGACACCGAGGGACCTTCGTGAGAGAGTTTTGAGAGCGGTTGCGCGATGGGCAACTCCTTCGCTTATCGCGGACTCTGTTGTCGGCGCCGCTCACCTCCG
This sequence comes from Carapus acus, assembly GCA_900312935.1. Classification (NCBI taxonomy): domain Eukaryota; kingdom Metazoa; phylum Chordata; class Actinopteri; order Ophidiiformes; family Carapidae; genus Carapus; species Carapus acus. The sequence goes on from OMPJ01028785.1 coordinate 30,244, forward strand.
CTGGCGTCCGTCAGCTCGGTGCGGCGCAGGAAGCCGAGGTATCCCGTCCTGGCCCACAAAGTCTGGGTGTCGCCGAAGCTCAGCTTGGTGTTGAAGTGGTCGGCGTGCAGCGCTTCCTCGCCGTAAACCGTGTAGTAACCGGTGGCGTTGTGTGGACTGCTCACCCAGACCTACACACACACAACAGAAGTTCTGGTTCTGTTGGATTTTGTATAGAACTTGACGATGATTTTACGATGTGCCACCTACAGCAACAGTGAAAGGCAAGTGGGTACAGGTTACTGAGCAGGACCTTATTGAGCAACCCATTGCTCCTCTAACATACTTGATTAATTGTGAAGGGAAGCGCGTCCCTCACAGGATAATCCTTGCTCTCTAAAATAACATAAGATAAGATCGAATAAACAGAATTTTCTGGACTATAAGACCCTCCAGAGTATAAGTCGCACAAGCCAGAAAATGAATGATAATGAAGGAAAGAAAACACATGCGTTCAACCAGACTTTAAATCGCATTTTTTTAGGAAATTTATTTTACAAAATCCAAGAGACCAAGAGCAGCCATCTCATCTCCAATGGCAAGTTGTAATGATAAGAATAGAATAGAGAAAAACAGGCTGAATAGGTGTACAGCACGCTAACAGAACACATTGATGGTTAATCAGCTACATGAAGCATAAGAAACCAGTTCAATATGTGTCGGCTATGCTAACGTATCGATCATTCAGATAACTAAAGCACAAAAAACAAGCTAACAAATTAACCAAACCCTCCATCTCACTCCAAATCACTGAATCCATAGAATCCCTCATCTTTGGTGTCGCCTCCGAACAACTCAACAACTACGTAGGTAGTTGAAGCGGCACTTGAATTACCATAATTGCTGTAAATTACCGTAATGTTGTAATTTTATAGGTAGAGGAGTAGTAGAAACAGGTACACAAACCTTGAGTGCCCTGGTGCAGCTATTGGTGTGAAAATAACGAACAAGTGAAATTATGTATTCTGATAATTTCACACAAAAGTCGCATCTGAGTATAAGTCGCACCCCCAGCCACCCTATGACAAAAAGCACGACTTATACTCCAGAAAATATGGTACGTGTCTTTTCGACTATGGTCATTCCATATTCCTCCCGGTGTGAGACACTACAGCCTCACTGACAGTGGAGCTGACTGGACTACTCACCTCCCCTAGATGAGTGTCCCCCAGGGGCCCTTTGGTCTCCGTGTTGGCGATGATGACTTTGACTCCAGGAAGAATCTGTCCACAAAGACACAGCAAGAGTCCCAAAGTGAGGCATAAAAGCTGCTACGGACCCTAAAAAAGCATAAAATATTTCTCAACTGAGATAAGCGCTCGGAGGCGTGAAAGCTTTACCTTCCCAGACTCCATCAGGGGCAGGCTGTGCGGTGACCCTCGCTCCACCAGGCGAACCCTGACACACACACACACACACACACAAACAAATAAAGTACATCTGGATAGCAACCCATGTATAGTTGTACCAGGACACATGCATATCCCGCTCGCCTGCGTCCTGTTGAGTATGGCGTCTAGCGCCCCCTACCTGTCGTGTCGCAGCGCTCTCATGTCCACGTACACAGTGGTGGGGTCTGGTCCGGCTGTGCCCTGAGGAAACAGGAAGAAGGCTGAGAAAGCTACAAAAAAGGAAGCCTTGGATGTTGGAGGTAGTGGGGTGGAT
>OMPJ01028786.1:0-22186 GCA_900312935.1 Carapus acus
AAAATCATAAATATTTATAAAATACAAAATTTATTAATAATGCTTAAATAAGGCTTTTAGTTTTTTTGCAGCTCCAGATAGATTGTTTTATGCTGCATTGGTCAAATATGGCATTGGTGCATTGGTCAAATGGCTCTTTCATCATTTTGGGTTGCAGACCCCTGAGCTTGGAGTACTCGGGGCTACACAGGGCTGGCAGGTCACATGACTCACTGGGATGGGGTCGCCCAGCCAGCATCCAGCGGGGGTCGTAGGGAGCCTTTGTAGGGGTGAACTCGATCTCTCTGTCTATGGGATCCTGGGCTGGCATGATGGGCACCGGGGAGTGTTTGTTCTGTGAAGGGAAGGAAGCAACTTGTTAGTGTGTCACACGGGCCCATGCATGGTCTACAACACACACACACACACACAATCAGCAGCTGCACCTTTGGCATGTAGGAGAGCCACTGCAAGATGGTGTAGACGCCCTCAAAGTCGTCGGGCACAGTGGCGTGCGTCACGCCATTGTTGTGCATGATTTGGACTCCGCCCAGCTGGTTGTTTGAGGCGTAGACTTCTCTGCCAAGAACCTGCGCGACACCAGAGCCACGTCAGCGACCCCCATCATGTATTTACACATTCGTTTCTCATGCAACTACTCACCACAATGTGCAAATATTCTTTTTCGCTCTCTCAATTTCCCACTGCACAGCTTGTCACTTATTTTCAGAGAAACATTTCTTGCCGTTTTAGTTCAGTCTGGCCATTTTGTCAAGATTATTCCCATCACCCACTTCAGAAGGAGTCAAGTCAAGTCAATTTTATTTGTATAGCGCCAAATCAGAACAGAAGTTATCTAAAGCAGGTAGTGCTCCTCAACATGCAAACAGTCAAGGTCTATGGGATGGACACACAGAGACCCAACATATCCCCCATCAGCAAAAGCGGCAAGGAAAAACTTCCATTTAAGGGAAGAAACCTCTGCAGGCAAGGCTGCAGGTGGGCGACCAACTGCCTTGACCGGTTGGGTTGAAAGAGAGAGGGTAGGACAGAGAGAAAAGCGCGACTTATACTCTGAAAAAGGAGTAAATAAGAGATGCTGACTGATTGCTCATAAAACTGAATTTGCCTTGTGTACGTGTGTTTAACAGTGCATCAATTTTTCATTTTCACCAGACGGTTGAATTGACTTGATTTGTACTGTCTCTCCCGGTGTGGTCCTCTGCTGCTGTAGCCCATCTGCCTCAAGGTTCGACTTGTTGTGCTTCTAGAGATGCCCTTCGGCATACCTCGGTTGTAACGAATGGTTATTTGAGTGACCGATGCCTTTCTATCAGCTCGAAACAGTCTGGCCATTCTCCTCCGACCTCTGGCATCGACAATGCATTTGCGCCCACAGAACTGCCGCTCACTGGATATTTTCTCTTTCTCGGACCATTCTCTGTAAACCCTGGAGATGGTTGTGCGTGAAAATCCCAGAAGATCAGCAGATTCTGAAATACTCAGACCAGCCCGTCTGGCACCAACAATCATGCCACGTTCAAAGTCACTTAAATCACCTTTCCTCCCCACTCTGATGCTCGGTTTGGATTGAGTTGCTGTCATGTGATTAGCTGATTGGAAATTTGCGTTAACGAGCAGTTGGACAGGTGTACTTGATAAAGTGGGCAGTGAGTTTAAGTGTACTGTTCAAATTGGTGTCAACGAATGAGCTGAGTAACAGTAACAACGTATATTTTATGGGCGGCATGAGGAACGCACATTTCATATATGCTGATCATGACATCAGGAGGACATGCTGTGATCACATCATTTGTGTCATCACACTAGAGGGGATGATGTCAAACTGATTTCAGAACAAGGTACAGGATTCCTGAACTGTGGAAAACAAGGCCTGTTGAAAAATCTGTTGCTGTCGGCAAACTCCCACGCAAAACGATTCAAAGTGACCAAATCCCTGCCAAGGTCAAGCATCATGTTGAGCGATAATAATCTTATGTACAATATCTTCTTTGGCCTCTTCTTATTCTTCTTTTGGCTGCTACCCTTTGGGGTTGCAACAGTGGATCACCTCCGTCTGTCCTTCAATTCATCCACTGACACACCAACTGTCCTCATGTCTTCCTCAACTACATTCATAAACCTTCTCTGCTGTCTTCCTCTTTCCCCGCTACCTGGCGGCTCCATCTCTAACATCCTCTGTCCAACAAATCCACTATCACTCCTCAGCCCATGACCAGACCACCCTAATCTTGCCCATAAAACACTCTCCTCCACTATTGAATCTTATGTGTGATGTGTGGCTGGGAAAATAGGGTCAAACATCCTAAGTATGAATGCTAGAATAGGGTCGGCGAATCTGTATGTGTGTGCCAGTGAGTGTGTACACTTGCGTGGCCAGATAAACAAACCTTGTTGAGCGCGCCGGCCCCTGTCAGGATGATGTGCGAGTTCTCCACTTGGATCACTCTCTGTCCCAAACGCACCAAGTAGGCTCCGATACCGATGGCGCGACACGTCACCTGCGGGAGGACAAATGCGTCCCCCTAAGCAACACCAAGGTCTCTGTTTGTTGCACTGTGTGTCCAAACCTGCAGCCTCACCATGCTGATTGTGATTATCTCCTCGTACGCCTGGGAAGACTCTCCGGCGATGGTGCCAGAACCTCGAAGGTTCTCCACCCCGAGGCCGTCGTCGCTCCCGATGACGTCTGTGATAATGTACCTTGGACAGACGGACGGCCAAGTTTGTCAAGTCCACTGGCTTATCACAAAACATCTCCAAGTGCTTAGATCTCGGGTGTACCTGGACTCTCCACCCTCCTCCACATGGTGGCAGTGCACAGAGCTGGTGGAACTGATGCGAGTATAATCCTGAGGTGTCAGGTAGAGGTACTTAAAGCCCTGCAAACGAATACAGATACACGAGACTCAATGCCGTGTTAGCTAACTTCCTGTATCTTATCCCCACTGTTCATCACAAATCCCTGTAGTCACCTTGTAGGGGTCGCCGGGGTCAAGCCAGGCCACCTGGAACATGTGCTTGATCTCCTCGGCCAGCCCGATACGCGCTCCGCTGTTGGCTGCGATGTAGACTCGAGGGATCCCCTCGGCCCGGGCCAGCTCCGACGCCCGCAGGAACAGCTCGTCCTCGCGGGGGCCGAACGAGCCGATCATGTGGGTGATGTCGTTACATAACACGATGATATCTCGGCCCTCCGGGTACTCTGGAGTCTTCATCTTCATCCTGAAGGCAACCATTCCCACCTGCGGACACAAAGATGGACTCGATTACGATTGCAGACTAAGTGTGCGGTATTGAGGAGTGTTTTATACGTGTATATATACTGTATATACATCATTTTCTCCTGGCAGGCGGTTCATCTGCACCAGTCGGTCTTGTGGATCCAGAACCAGCTCAGTACACATCAACACCTCTGTAGGACAACCGTCCCCTGGTCCCCATAGCTTGAACAGTGCCTGCAATGTCAAATGTCAGGGGTCAGAGGAGTTTGAGATCTCCAAGATGTCACAGCGAAGTCAGCGGTGAGTCTTTGCAAGACAGCAGAACCTGTCTGAACATCTCGGGGAAGTCATAGACGTAGGTGGTGCCCAGGGTTTGGGCCTGGAAGCGCTTGGCCTGCAGCAGGTCTTTGGTCACGTAGGGAGTGTTGATGAGCATGCCGTGCAGAGGACCTTGCTTGTCTCCGTAAGACTGGAACATTATCTGGAAAAAGAAAAGAGGGCGGTTCTGGAAATGTTTGCATTGAAACGATACAATCAGCAAACAAGAGCAGCAAGGGAACTATGGTGGTAAAAAGTCCAATGAATGAAAGTCCAAGAGTCCACTTCCACACCTGTCCAGAGGTCGGATCGGTGACCTCTTTATAAAGGCTGATGTCCAAGTAGTAGCCCGACTCATTGGTGAGGAAGAGGCGGATGGGGACGGTGTTCCCAGTGGGCGTCAGGCGGATGTTGATCTTCAGCTCCGCCTGCATCACGCGAAGCTTCCACAGACGGCTGCCGTAACGCATCACCATTGAGCGGACAGACTCCTCGATCTAGAGGGGATGGAGAAGCTCGTGAGGAAGTTCATGAACAGATTTACGACATCATCTCTGGCAGCACACCCACTTTGGAAGGGTCCATGATGACCGTGGGGACAAAGTTGAGGAAGATGTGGTTGCAATCAGTGCGGACGCTGTTGTTGCTGAAAGCCACCTCCAGCTCGTCCATGGCCTCCAGAAGGAGACGCTCTCCTTCATTTTGGAGGTACTCAAAGGACGCTTCCTGCCATCATAGGATGGAGAAAAGCGCCAATCACGTGACATTCCAAAGGGAACCAATGCCAGTGCGACTTATTGTGAGGAATCACACCTTGGTGATGAGGTCGGAGTGGCGTATGATGGCTCGGATGAAGAAGCGGTGGTCGGTGACCTCGGTTCCCTCCTCCACGTGAGCAGCGCCCAGGTAGAGGTGCATCTTGTGGTTGCTGCACGGTACAGCCCTCAGGTCGAAGTTCTTCATGCGGTTCAGCTCCAGCTGAAAAGCCAGAGCCGGTTCCAGGTTGCGGTAGATTCGATCCTCCTGGAACTGCAGAGAGGAGCACTCGGTCAATCGCTGCCTCTCTCTGCTTAGCGAGGAATCACGGCGTCAGAAGATGATAGATGAATTATCTTCATCTGTTTAGAAACGCTTACCCCGTCTCTGGCTCTGAACGTGAAGAACTTAGGGAATTCTCTCTGTGTGAGATAGAGGAGCACACACACACACATATTGTGGATTCACAAATTACTTGTAAATATTTTAAGCGATTTAGATTTTATCTTTATCTTGTTTGACATACTGAGGCACTAAAAAACATGTTACTAAGATGTGAGCAATAGTTTGATGATAGCAGTGATTGAAATGATGGTATTGTGTAATTCTAGTACCCTCTGTGCGATCAGAAAAGTAATTCTTCTGATGCCAAACTCAAACAGCACCGCTCTCTGCAACAGAAATTGAGAGATTTCATTAATCAAACATTCACCGATGAGGCGACACAGTTGAGGATGATGAAGGGTGGCTGACCTTGGATTGGGCAAAGGCAGTGAGAGCCGTGACCAAGTCATCGTCATCCTCCGTGTCTGCAGACTTTATGGAGACGTTAATGATGTGGATCGGGTTTTCTCTGGTGTTCTGCAGAGGACATACGAGATGTTCAAACGCTGTTCCTGCTCTGGAAAACTGCGATTCCACCTGAGGCCTTCACCTTGCAGCCCTCCTCTTCGTAGAAACACAAGTCTGAGAGAGGCTGGTTCTCCAGGAGGAGCTCAGCAAAGCTGGAGATGATCTCATCAAAATTCCTGAACGTGCAAACACAGCAAAAGATACTGTATTTTCCGTTGTGATTCAAGTGAGTTTCAGATTTCAGGGATGGAATTTGTTGCGTCTTTTACCTTTTGAAGTCATCGAAACACTGCAGAGCCACCATGGCGCCCATTCTCTGGCAGGGGGGCGAGAGAGCGCCCTCCAGGAAGAGCTCGCTGCTTTGCCGCCGCATTTTCAAATTGCCTGTGCAGTTCACGGGGACGGGGAGCCTAACGGTGAGACACACAATCGCATCCATCATGGACACATGGACACAAACCGGCGAAGCAGTACAACACTTAACAGGCACAGGGACTTTACAGAGCGCAAAGAAGCAGGCCTGCTTGTTTCTAATGAGCTCAGCGGCAAAGCAGCCGTGCCCCACGTCCAATAATTTCACAGGCAGACATGTTCCACGTCCAGTCTTCATTCGGACAGGACGCTTAAATCGTTATTTCAAAGATCGTGAGCAGTTGTTACGGTGTTTGATTGGAACTTGCAAACCAGGAATCCAAATCGCAACACTGGAGACATGGCGGCAATCAGGACAGATTCAGGCTGAGAGGTTTTTAAGAGGAATGGAGGAACCTCTCAAAAAGCTCCTCATTGTTCCATAATTGCAGAAAACAAAAACGCTTTGTCCAGAATCAGGGGGGATATTGTTAGGAGACTCTTTTGGCTAATGCTTCTGCTGACAGCAGCACTGGGGCAGCAGGACAAAAGGCAAGACAGAGCGCAAAGCATGCAGGCCGTAAGACACACACACCACCGGGTAGCAGGGAGGAGCTGTACTCTACCTGCTAAGAGTAGGACTTATCCCTCTGAAATAAGATGATTGACAGGTGAACATTAACAGTGCATGAGTGACCGGACCTCACTGTCAGTCACAAATACGGCCAAAATTTTTTACCACAGACGCAAGTTCTACGACGCTTCTTTGGACAATATCATCAGTGTTAGCAAAGGTTGCATAATGTAGGTATTGAATGTTAAATGATTTATCCATCCCGGTCAATCTGGCATACGCTGTGAATTTAAAGCCCGGTAACCGTAATTGAGAAGACGTTCAAAGACAGTTACATGGAACAATGCGCAACACAGAGCAGGAAACAATCTCTGAGTTGCCCTCTCGAGGTGGAGCAACTGAGTATCAGCTGTTGTGTATGTCAGGATGGCCGAGCGGTCTAAGGCGCTGCGTTCAGGTCGCAGTCTCCACTGGAGGCGTGGGTTCGAATCCCACTTCTGACAGCTTAAATAATACAATTTTCTTATCGTGGCACAGCAAAGAGGAAAAGTGGGCGGAGCGAATTCACAACGGTGCACGAGGTTACCATTAAATTAAGAATCAAGCATCGTCATCGTTTTTTCCCGCTCTGTGATTTACCTTTGAACGCATCGACCTGTCTGACTGCGTTACCTGTTTGGGTGCGATGATGGCAGCATGAACTGGAAATCAACAGCGCACGTTCCATCCTGCAGCTGGTGATGCTGGATGCTGTTGAGCTCATAGGCTATGTAGGCTCTGCGCACATACACCTGAGACGGCGGGGATATCCATTTAAGTTGAATACACAACAATGAGAGAGCATCGAGCACGGTCCCCATATTCCCAACATACCTCCAATGCCGCCATGCAGACAACTTGATTGGAGTGATAGAAGAAATTGGGCAGCACGTCAAAGATGGAGGTCTCAGATAGGATGAGTTTCTGTGAGCAGAATTAGGGAAATGTGAGTGCGACCATCATCACCTGGCCAGAATTTTCAGCTGATGATCAATGAAACGTCTTTGGAGAGGTCCAACCTTCAGGTTTTCGGGGCAGAACTGGTGACCGTACATGTCGATGGCCGACAGGAAGATCGACTCCACCTGGTTGTGTCTCAGCTCGTAGGATGGCAAATTGGAAGCAATCAGAACCTGCCAGCCCATAGCAAATATTTATACACGCAAGAAGCAAGCCATAGAAATGCAAAAAGATTAACAGTCCATAATCAAGGTCTTAGTCAAGCCTCTAGTCTTACCTGTCTGGCCCTCAGAGCTACTTTGCTGTTCTCCATCTTGCTGAGCTGTGTGAGCTCATTCAAAATAGCCATCAGCTCGTCTGCCAGGGTTGGATCTCTCCCGCAGAGTTGATCCTAAACAAAGGGAAGTGTGTTCTTCAAAGAGGAACCATCCTATGAGCCTTCGAGGCTGCTGGGCAAACCAAACCCCAACTTACAATCAGCATGGTGACCAGGATGTTCTTCTTTGAGACGTGAGCGTGAGAGAAGATGTATTCCAGCACACGCGTCATGTCCGGCTTGTGCTGCTCCCTCAGCTGGATGACGCACTTGTCGTAATGAGCTGTTTGGTGAGAGGGGGAATTACATTAAATGGATATCGTCCAGAGCTACCACGGAGGCTTGTGATGTGGAGGGTTTGCCTCACCTTGCTGAAACTGCATCTCCACCTGCAGGTAGCGTTTCAGTAGATCCAGAACCACACATTTCATGTAGCCGCGGATCCCGCTGCGGTACCTTCATCGCCATATTTGATCAAAAGTTAACAGAATCAAACCCACTGCTGGACAATTTGACTCTGTATAGAATATCGCTCAAAGCTAACCTCTGCACCAGCTGTACGATACTCTGAGTGTTCAAGAAGAACACCTCGCGGTCGGCCTTCCTCTGCAGGGTGGCCGCATGGCTGTCGAGAACATTTGCAATCTGTGGTGAGAGAAGAAAGATGAGGATTACACTGGTGCCTCTCAGACAGATGAAGGTCTAACGATGTGCCCTCTGGCTCATACCCTCTGGCTCGGGAACTGGCAGAGGACCGAGGTGATGTTGCTGGCGTACTGGGCCATGATTTTACGGATGCTCTTATCCACAGTAGGTGGGATGCGACCTGCGACGCTGGTCATGATCTCCTGAAGCTCCAGCAGCGGCAGAGAGGGGTCCCTCAGGGTCTTCATCAGGGTAGTCACCCACTGCTTCACCTGCATCAACCCCAAACGTTCTCAAAGTCTTCCTTTACATTATTCAAGGAGCTCGCAGGTCTTGTACCTTGCTGGTGAAGTAGGGCTCCTCCATGCAGTAGCCATCCATGATTTTAAAGAGGTTCTCCAGCACACTGTGGAACACCTGATGAAGCTTTTCCCCGACAATAGGCAATGGATGCTGGGCTGGAAACGTGGCTGTGTTGAGCTCCACCTATTTCAGGATGCACAAAAAGATCCAGATGATTCAATTTCTGAAGACATCCACAGGTGCACGTAGTAGGAACTCACTTGATGAATGCTGCTGGGGTCATCCAACTCCATGTGAGCCATCACGCATCCAGATTCTAGAACAGCCCCAGGTCTCTTCACAAAGTAGATGCAGCCTGACTCCTGCACCGTCAAGGTCATCACCATCTTCATCACCTAAAAAACAAACGCATTTGTGAAAAGGCACAAACCTGCACATTGTCTCGCCAGAGGACGTCTCGTCAAAATCTGAGACCTCGATCTCTGCGTAGGTGTCTCCCGCGAAAATGTGGCTCCCATCTTCGAACAGGTACTGCAGCAGTTTGCCAGCAGAAGGCGACCTCAGCACCGTGGGATCCTTCTCCTTCTCAAACACACACGTCTTGTTGCCAACTGTGATGCGGTAGCTGTGAGATAGAGATGAAAATGAGACGAGATCTCAAACGGGAGTACATATTCCAGATTGGGACGGGACGCCGCCTTGCCTGTCCACTTCCTCCTTCATGTACGTGGTGTGGCTGCAGCCATCGTAGGACAGAAGAAGACCACCATCGCTCAGCCTGTGGACGTCAATCTCGATGTTGGAGCCATTCATGATGATGACGTACGTCGTTGGAGACTGACGTGCCACCTGCCCAAAGGAGTGATTGACATCATGATTATAGGGAGAAGGTTGGAGGCTTGAGTGGAAAAAACTTGAGGAGAACGAAGCAAGACACCTTCAGGCAGAACTTGACTCCTTCATATATGAGGTCCACATTGACTGAGTTGAGGAGGCTTGCAGCAGGAAGCACCTGACCCCTGCAGGTGGACAAAAAAAGGGTTTCAGAGGTCCACCGTGGAAAGAACAAGGGTTTTAAAGGTCCACCGTTGACTATGACAAAGGCAAAATGACTTGAGAGAAGATAGCCGATGCTCACTGACCGCTCCAGCGAATGCAAGAAGTCAGACATGCTCTTTCTGAAGCCGGCATCAGCGACGTGTAAAGCCCCACAGACGATACCAAGCAGAGTGTCAGGTCTCTCAGCCTGGAAGGAGAGTGCGTGGTTCAAACTATCCTATAATCTGGAGGCACTTGGCCGCAGCTCGATGAGGAACCCCACATGCTGCAGAACATCATTTGGTTCCTACCTGTACTTTCTCTGCGATGAGGTGATCCAGCCAGCCTGTGTCGATGTCATTGTTTCGAAAGCTCTCCGTCTCCAGCAACTTTATGAGGTACTCAACCGTGGTCCTGAAGTCGCCCCTGATGGAGAGCTCCTTCATGGCCACCACCATGTTCCTGAAACACAACCAACAACCGTGTCATATATCCTCAGCCCCAGCCACAAAACATTTCCAGTTTGCTGGAGAACAAGCGAAAAAAGATAATAAGACATACGAAATAGCCTCCTCGCGGTTCTCCCCCCAGGAGAAGCAGTGGCCAAATTGAGAGTCTGCGAATTCATGGAGGCCTCCAGTAGCCCCGACACTGAAGTATCCCCACACGTTCTTACTGCTGCGGAAATTCAACTCCTGTACGGTGCCCGAGCTGGGCTTGAACCCCTGAGTGGGACCGCAAAGCCAAAGTCAGGGACGCCACTTTGAAAACATATAAGAAATATTGGAAATGTAAGAGGGTCCGACCTCGTCGGGATTCTCGCTGGTGATCCTGGCAGCGATGACATGGCCTCGCGGAGAAGGTGTGCAGTCTGGGGACTCAAAATGAATGGCAGTCTCTGCCCATGGAGATTCTCCATAAAGCACACGGATGTCCTTGATTCTGTGCAGAGGGATGCCCATCGCAATCTATGGACGAACAGGGGAAGATAGGCAGAACAGGAGTTAGGTACCCCATTCTGACACAAGCCGGGCTGACTCACCTCCTCACCTGAAGTTGAGCGGCAGGCAGGTTAACATCTCCGATCATCTCTGTGCACGGATGCTCCACCTGCAGACGTGGATTCAGCTCCAGAAAATGGAAGCTACCATCTTCGGAAAAAAGGTATTCCACCGTCCCTGCGCTCACGTAGCCGACCATCTTGGCTAACCGCACAGCATACTGGGAAATGGAGAGGATACACAGGGATGCAGGAACAGGTTGTGTAATGAGGGCCTGAACAAAGACTAATCTCGATCAGCACTGACCCGCTCCATTTGTTCAAAGGTGGAGGGAGCAGCAATGGTGGCAGGGGCTTCTTCTATAATCTTCTGGTGCCTCCTCTGGATGGAACAGTCGCGACCAAACAAAGAGATGGCGTTGCCGTATTCGTCGGCCAGGATCTGGACCTCCAGGTGCCGTGCGTGCTGGGCCAGCTGCATGATGAATATTGGCGAGCCTGGTATCTCTGCCTGGACCTGCAATGACACAAAATCATGGAGGGAAGAACCCCAAGTCGGCACAGGTCCAAATAGGGGGGCGCGACCAGGCAAAGTGTAAACCTTGCTGCACGAACCTGGCGAAAGAAATTGGGAAAGTCCTCGGCGCTCTCGACTTTGCGAATTCCCTTTCCACCTCCGCCCTCGGAGGCCTTAATGACGACTGGGTAACCAATTCTCTCCGCTTCCTAACATGGGGCGAAGCATATAAAACGCACCTTATCAAAACGTGTATCTGGATGGGAGCATTTTCATGTTAGCAACTTTCTCAATCCCACTCACCACCAGCCCATCATCTACGTCACGGACGCAGCCTTTTGCATAGATATCTGGAGGAACGCTGATCACATTGCCCAACTGTTGGTCCTCCTCTCTCCAGTTTACCTTCAGACCTGGAACACAGAATATAACATATTCTCAGTCTACAATTGACAGTGTTTGATACCCCAAGATGTGTACACACTGCCGCCTATGCTGTACCTGATCCGGTCCACGGCAGTGTGGGAATGTCGGCACTCTGCGCCACAATGGACGAAGCCACCTTATCGCCTAGCGCCCACATGGCTTTACTCGACGGTCCTGAGAGAAAAAAACGAATCTCAAAAATGAGACGTGGATTCAAAACAATCTATATGAATACTTGAAGTGTCCAGTACCTAGGAATGATATTCCAGCTTTGTCCAACAGCTCTGGCAGTTTGGGATTCTCAGAGGCGTGACCCCAGCCAGCCCAGACAGCCTGCGAGGGGACGAAATCAGAAAAGTCGCAAAACAACAACGACTGCAGATGTACGAGAAAAACAATATGGGGGCAGCTGGCCGACGGCCGGCTGTGTTACCTGCACTGGGATTCGTTTTGCTATGTCCACTATCAGCTCCACATTTGCATAGTTATTATTATTGGTCCCACCAGGAACAGGTACATAATGGTCGGCCATTTTGATGTACTCTACACAAGGGAGGGGATCAGAAGAGAACGATGAAGGTCCAAACATCCCCAAACATCCAATGTCACGATGTAAAATGAACTTTTTCCCAGTAACCTGCCTGTATTATCTGCATTATCTAATCTTTACAAGGTTAGCATTATCTAAATTCACAACCTTTTCTTTCAGGTAGTGACTTGTTTTGAAAACATCACAATATTATTCAAACATTCTGTAAATACTGGAGGAAAAAAATCTGTTTTTTTTTAAATGTTTTCCAGCCCTCGTGAGGATGGTCGAACTGGTTTGTCTGCTTTGCATTGAGGTGTTTTGTTGTGTTTTTAGTGTGATAAATGTGGGGTTGTAAAGCGATAAAATAGTTAAAACAGTGACCTGCATTAGCTTTCAAGTCTTCAGGGGTTACCATGACCACAAAGCGGATGGTCCTCTCGTTGCGAAACATTTCGTAAGCCCACCTGCGGATTGAGCGCATGCATTTGACCGCTGCGATGCCGTTGTTGGCTATGAGCACCTGCGGTCACAAATAACAAAGGCAGAGATTAGTCCAGGCTGATAAGATTACCGCTACACCCTCACACAGAGATTGCATGGGCAAACCTACCTTCTCAATGACACGATTGCCACCAAAGCGAGTGACGAACTCGGCCGGAGAGGCCACGGTGAAGTCTCTCTGCAGGTCCATTTTGCGGATTTCTCGTGATCTTCTCACCAGGTGAGGGCCGGACATACTATACCTGCAGGAGGACAAGGGGATGAGGCGCTAAGTAATGAGGTGCCGGTTGCCCTCACACTCGTTTATTGTCTGAACAAACACACATGAGGAAGCCAGAGGAATTATGGGGTCAGGACCATCGAGAAATGGAGCGGCAAAGAAGAAAAGGAAAATTAAACAGGTCAAAGGTCATTCTGCCTGGGCCTGGTGGGGCCCCCACCCCCTGGCTGCTGACCTCAGGATGACACCAGCTTAGAGACTTCAACCTTACAGGCTCTTCACTTCCACTTTGTCAGATGCTCGGCAATAAAAAATCTGAGCCTGCAGGGAGCCAAGAGCTTCACACACAACCTCACACTGTGCGCTCCAGCTGGCCTAAACATGTTACACCTGCGAGTCAATGACTGACGAACAAATAATGAATGAGGACAGAAAATGGAAAAACATCCACAGCATGACACAGAAGCACACACCATCCCACCTGCACCATCTCCGATGACACTTTGGTTCACATCCTAGATGTTCAACAAGACAGGAGATACTTTTTGAACACTTAAAGCAAATAAGATCTACAGCGTGGCCGCAGAGTGTCATTCACAACTAAAAAGGCTTTTCTACAACTGAAGAAGAAAAAAAAAATTGGGCGCCAGCCACACATACCATGATCATCAGCTGGCCTACGCCTTGATGGCACTAACACGGAGCTCTGAGCAGTGCTACTCTGTCACTGAGGAAACATCAGCACGCGGTATTGATAATGGTCAGCCATACAGTCCGATTTGAACTTTAGACAGGAGACTCACACAGTGCGGCTCCTTCAGAGATTACAGCTCCTGCTCTGGCTGGGAACTGTAACTTTGTTTCCAGTCAAAAACTCCTCATCCACATTCCAAACTGGAATTAACCTCCACAAAAAAAGAGAACGTTAAACTTAATGACAAAGTTACAGGCATGGTTCAGCCTGAAAACATCTGACCCCTCTGGGGTCGTTATCGCCGCTCCTCTCCACGCCCTCCCACCCTCAGCGGGCAGAATTGTTTTCTTTCCCCCGACTTCCGCAAACTCACACACATGCTGCAGGCTGGCTGTTCCGTTACATAATCGCCACGGCACTGGTACTGCTCACAAACACTCGCCAAAACATTTGTCCAACTGAAGAGCACGTACACACACACACACGGACACTGTACCATGGATCCGGACTGCTGCGACACTCTAAAGAAAAGCATGTGACAGCCCTACACACACACAAAAAAACAGAAAACACACACACGATACGCACACCCGCCAGCTAGTGATATGGTACACTGACCTTCTGAGGTATGGAAACAGACCGTGCCAGCCACTTCCCTCCATTCTACTGCCTTCAACGTATCAAGAGTCGCTTCTCGAGGATTTCAAAATCGGAGAGAAATTCCAAGTGTCGCAAAGCCAGCGCTTCCTCTCCCTCTCTCCCTCTCTGCCTCTCTCTCTTTCAGTCTGCCTCTCGCTCGCGTCCCTCCCCTCCTCAAAAGGTGAAGCTTAAGAATCCCTCATGCTCGAATTGCTGAGGAGCCACCGAGCTAATCACTCCGGCTGCTGCTTCCAAATAAACAGACGTTCCCCGTCAAGCCTCCATCGCGCCAGCCACAGCGTCAAACAACAACAACGAGGCAAAACAAACATTAAAACCAGCTTAGCCGACTCGAGCGAGGCCAAGCTGAGGAGATTAAGCCCCCAGCTCGTAAGTACGGACACAGACACCCGTCTCACCCGCCTGCCTTTCATGAAGATCCCTACGCAGCAGCACGGCCGCTCACATGTGTCCACCTGTTTGTCTCAGAACATCCATGTCCCGTCTCCGCTCTGTGTCCTGATCTCACACGGGAGCTGTCAATGTCGCTGCTCGGTCACTTGTTCCAATAATAGCGTTTGAGTGCTTGGCATGCAGTAATATCATGGACCAACACGCACAATGCAGTTTGTTTGTGAAGCACATACGACCTCTGAGGGTCCTACTGTCAAAAAACAAAGTCTCACCCACGACATTGTCTCACGCAAGTGAGAGATTTCCATAATTGTGTCAGGTGCCACACACACAACCTCCACAAATGGTTTTTACGAGGACACGTCACGAGGGTTGCGACAGGAATTCATCGCACCCTCAAAACAGCACCCCGAGTGCATGTAAAGAACAGAAGAAAAAACATCTTACTTCATTTGTGTGGATGTGGGCTGGGGTGCCTCCGAGGATGTGGACATGGACGTCGATATTGATGTGGACGTGGACGTCTCTGGCTGAGGTGAGACGCTCAGTGGCTTGCTGGCCGGCGGTTCCTCGTCTGAGGAATTATCTTCCGACCCTCCGAGAATGAACATGATTCTTTTTTTGCCCTCGGGCTCCAAGTTGGACCGTGAGGTGGAGGGCTGCTCCGCATCAACCTGGCCGGAGGTCCGTAGAGGTCCGGTGTCTTCTGTGTGGACTCCAGCTATGGAACTACGTGCCGGAGGGCTGTTAGCATCTTGGTGTGTTGAGGTAACAGGAGCAGTCCAAGGGGAACGACAGTCTGGAGGAGGGGGACGTGAGGCAGACATGTTGTCCTCGGCTGAAGAGGGGCCAGATCCTGGCAGAGGTTCCTCTCGCTTTGGGTTCACTCCTCCACCGGAGCTAGGCGGGCCACAGGATTATCCCCAGGACCAACGATGGGAGCGTAGGCAAACATCCTCCTCAGGCTACAAGAGGAAAAAGGTGAACATAACAATCAGTTTTTGACCAAATACGTCCCAACATATGGAAGAGAAAAGTCCAACTACAGCAACTATACACCTGCATACAGTGCACACCACCGCCTCAAGGGCTGTGAGTGAGGGACGATTGTGGTCAAGAGCTTTTGCTGTTTGAAATTCTGTTTTCTGGCATGGACACATACTCCTGAGCTGATGTCATGGGTCAAAAGATCACTCATGAGTGAAGGAATGCTGGGTAATCTGAGCCAAGGTCTATCAGTTGGACACAGATTCAGGAGGTAAAGGTAAAGGAGGTAAATGCAGGCAAATAGAAATGTTGAGTCGCAAAACAAAAGCTGGATCCTATTACTGAAGGTCAAGGTCAATCTATATTTATTGCAGTTGTGAGCATAAAAATCACAAGCACAATTGACATAATTTTCATGTCTTTTTCATGTCTGTGGAGGGAAAGAAAGCTCAAAATGATTTATAATTTGAAACAGGCAAGGACAACTACGAACTCACTGACCCTACACAAACAGGGGAGTGTTTAACTTGTTTGAACATGAAAGTGTCGTGTAACGGCCTCCATGACAGTCACCACAAGCTAGCTGCAACCGGCCTTGTGTTGGGTGATGATGACGATGTTGATGTGGAGACATAAATAAACCTGATACCTGCAACCAACACTGTTTGACCAGTGGGATCAGAACGTCTCCTACTACTGTTGTCTTGAGGGTAAATAAAGAGAGTTATGCAGTTTGCGGTGCCAAGAGGGCTGCATCTCCCGGTCTGCATGCAGTAAACAGCTCGCCCGTGGAGCAGCTGTCAAGAAAGCCAAGTGCGCCTGCCTCATGTGGGTTAAAGGTCACTGGTGCGGGGCGTGAGGCGAGAGTGGGGCATAAGCGTCCACGTTACCGCTCACAATCTAACATTTTACACATCAAAAAAGGCAGGATGCAGTAAAATGGAATGTATTTTAGCCAATACATTCCACACACAAAGGCACATTTGTCCTCTGTCAACACTGACCTTGTTTATAATTTGAGAGAGGCGGGGGGTGGATGAACCAACAAGCTGTCCACCTTACAAAACAAGCGTGTGCATGAGAGAAATGTGTGATTTTCCTGCAATGGCATGACCAAATTGCATAGCGATGGAGTCACGGGGTGGTTTGGTAGTTGACTGCAGGGACACTTCATTCACAGGAGAGTGAACGTGGTAAATGAGTGAAAGAGTGTGGCTCTGTGCTGACCTCAGCTGACTGAGAAAAGAAAACAAACCGACCTACAAACACGTAAACCCATTCAAACTCGTTACATCTCACTACACGAGGGAATTACGTTGAGGTTGAAGTCAAGAAAATATCAACAATACTAAGTGGAGAGAGATCAGCATCAACAACAGAGTGAGATGACGTTAATGAACTTCGGGCCAGTAGGAGGGATGGTTTGGACCAAAGCATCGGAATAACTAAACAGTTGCGTTGGTGTTGGTAGATTTTAGACAGAGAAAATATATTATTCCAAACTCACCTCCGCCGTAAGAGGTAACGGGAAAGCGTCCCGCGTTGTTGTTGTTGTTGTTGCGGCTGCAACACAAGTGGTGGTCGAGCCTGCGAACCCCAGTTAAAACTAACAATTCAAATGACACACAACGCGACCCGTTAACTTATTCGGTGTATGTTTGGTCGAGTGATTTGTGCGTATTGTAGATACTCGTGCAGGAGAGCAGAGCCCGGGACTGCGGCTCCTTCGCCCGTCCGCTCGCCTCCCGCTGCCCCTCCTCCCCAGCTATAGTAAACAGGAGGGACGTGGAGGAGAGGGGGGCGGGGGCTGCGTGCCCGCACAGGCCCCGCCCATAGGGGACCAAGATCGTTAATTCAGTGAAGAAGTACTTGCAGAGACTTTTGCCTCGACTGACATACATCACAGACATCTGATCAAGAGACAAATCGTATTTTCTTTATCTTAGATCAGGGGTCGGCAACCCGCGGCTTTTTAGCGCCGTCCTCGTGGCTCCCTGGAGCATTTTCATGACAGTTTGAATATGGAAAAAAGGGGGGAAATGGGGGCGAAAATATTTATTTTTTGTTTTGATATGGCTTTTCTGGGAGGAAAAATATGACAAAATATTCATGATGTTTTCCAATGCCGTAAAATGTGAAGAATAAATATTTAATTCATTAATAAGGCTTATATAAGGCTTTTAATATTTTTGCGGCTCCAGAGAGATTAATTTATGCTTTGTTGGTCCCATATGGCTCTTTCAACATTTTGGGTTGCCGACCCCTTTATTTGATAAAACTGGAATTTTCTGCCTGAAAGGCTTGTAAAGACTTAAATTACTGTACTTACTTTACCATGGTATCATCAGAGGAATGTTAAGCAGGGTCCATGTAAATGTATCTTCTCATTTGTTTTGTCTAACCACAATGTTGAGGAGATGGACTCTCGCTTTCAAAATTCTCCTCTAAGATTTTCATTTAAATTATACAGTGTAAATCATTAAGTCTCATATTAAGGGTATGTAGGTAAAAAGTAGAGCACATGCTCTCTATGTTTGAGATAGTCGGGTCCCAGGTGTCAGTGACTTGTTCTGATCTACGCGGTGCCTTCTTCCATCCTTTACATTTCATTTCTCTTCGCTTAAAGACGGTTTTCGTCAGTAATATCTACACCTGCAATACCGAAGTGCCCGTATTTACTTGTAGCCGATCCATATTAAATTAAAGTATTGTCCCAGCCATACTACGGTGGTCTTCCCACCTCTGTGCGAACACGTTGGGTTGAGTAGAGGATCTGTCCAATACACGATCTTTGTTACCGCTGCTCTCGTGGTGCTCTCGCGGCAACTGCAGAACGCGCCAAAATAAGAAAACACACAGGCTGTCACTACCGGCGCGGAGGGAAAGAGGACTTTTTTAAACACCAAAACATGCGTATTCCTGTCTTCAATTAGATTTTTAGTCAGTCGCTTAGTTTGATACTGCAGTTTTATTCGGGTTAAATCCAAAAAAGAGAAGAATGGTATTACAAAACAGTGGCAGGTACAGGGCAGACCGCGGCCAGAATGCGGAGCAGGAGACTCAGTGAGTAGTTGGGACATCGCCGCCATCCCCAAAATGCGACGTTGTTTTGGTCATTTTTCAAGGTGCTCGTGTCGAGACGGAATAGTTACTCAGTACTTTGTCTCTGTCTGAACTAGGGACGATGGCTCGTCGATGTCAGCCCTCAAGCGACTGGAGCGCAGCCAGTTCACCGATGAGATGGACACCCGCTTCGGCTTCGAGAGGCTGCGGGAGCCCGGGGAGAAGACCGGCTGGCTGATCAACATGCACCCGGTAGGACCACCGCATCGGCGCCCAGGAAAAAAGTCTGTTGTATAGCCAAAAGAGATATTTCACAGTGAATGTCGCCCTCATAGACGGAGATCCTGGACGAGGACAAGAGGATGATCAGTGCTGTTGACTATTACTTCATTCAAGACGATGGAAGCAGGTTCAAGGTGTGTTGGATCGAAGCTCATTGTCTTTACTTAATACTTGTAAAACCTCCTGTTTGACGACTGTGAGGTAGGCCTCCCATGGCAAAAGTTGTAATGCTGCGTGTGATTTCCTATGTCAGTATTCAAAATGACATGAAATCATTTGGAAAGTGGAAATAATTTGGAACCATTAAACATCGTAATTTCACTTCACACACACCAACAACTGTTGCGTAAAATGAACTCCTTCAATGTTTCCCACAATTCAGTTAATGTGGTGTTTTTCTGGCTCTCTGCAGGTGGCACTTCCATTCAAACCATACTTTTATGTAGCAACTAAAAAGGTAAGTCAGTGTTGATCTAGACACCATCTTTCTCTCCAGACCTCCCTTAAGAAAACCTGCACTTTGTTCCTAGAACTGTGAGAGGGAAGTCATCTCATTTTTGTCAAAGAAGTTCCAAGGGAAGGTGGCAAAGCTTCAAAATATCCCTAAGGAGGACCTGGATCTGGTGAGTCGATGTAATAATGAAACAAATGCAATATAAAATTGAGTCATTGTTAGGTCGCCAATAGATGTGAAGAGGTGAACTGTGGGTGTAACTACGCCAGTAAGAGTAACACATGCTCTCGCTCTCACAGCCCAACCACCTGGTAGGATTAAAGAGAGGTTACATCAAGCTGTCCTTCAACACGGTGGACGATCTGGTGAAAGTGAAGCGAGAGATCGCCCCCGCTGTGCGCAAAAACAGAGAGAAGGAGCAGTCCAACGACACCTACACCGCCATGTTGTCAAGGTGACACAGCTGAACCACAAAATCTTAAAGAGAAGGTACTCCAGCTTGACATCTCCCTCTCCCTTTTGGCTCTGCAGTGCCTTGTCAGGCGGCAGCGTGCGGTCAGCGGACGAAGACGCGATGTTTAAGAGCATATCTGACCAGATGGACAACATCATAGACATGAGGGAGTATGACGTGCCTTATCACGTACGCGTGGCCATCGACCTCAAGATCCACGTGGTACGTTCAGAAGTGTTTCCCTCCTTTCATTTCGAAGAAACGTGGCTCACCATGGCGGCTCATCCCTCTGTGTATCTTCTCATCCAGGCTCACTGGTACAACGTGCGATACAGGAGCGTGGCCTACCCGCCAGAGATCGTACGGAGGGACGATCTGGTGGAGCGACCGGTGAGAAATCTGTCATCAGAAGATAACGCCTGTAATTTGATTTCCTACCCTCGTCTCCTAAGGACTTCACCAAAGTCTTCTCTTGTCTTCAGGACCCTGTAGTCTTGGCATTTGACATAGAGACCACCAAGCTTCCCCTGAAATTCCCAGATGCAGAGTCAGATCAGATTATGATGATCTCTTACATGATTGACGGGCAGGTGCGTCTTATTTCCTTCCTCACCTTTCTTTCATTTATATTTGTTTTTTCATTTTACAAGCATGACGTCGTCTCTGCAGGGCTTCCTGATAACAAATAGGGAGATTGTCTCAGAGGACATTGAGGATTTTGAGTTTACACCAAAGCCAGAATACGAAGGACCATTCACGGTTTTCAATGAGGACAATGAGGTAAATAATGTCCTCAATATGCACATCTCGATGTTCACTAAAAGATCCGCGATCTGAGAGATCTGATTTGCTGCGGTCCCTGTGCTCTGGCTGCAGATGGCGCTGCTGCAGAGGTGGTTTGATCACGTTCAAGAAACTAAACCCAACATCTTTGTCACGTACAATGGCGACTTCTTTGATTGGTGAGGTTTTCCACAATCTCCAACATTCTCTCGCTCATCTGTTATTGACTGCAGTGTTAAGTTTCCCCTCTCTTTCTCTCTCTCTCAGTCCCTTGCTGACCCGCACTTTGTTACCTCTCTCTCCTCCAGGCCTTTTGTTGAGAGGCGCGCCGAACTCCACGGGCTGAGCATGCACAAGGAGATCGGCTTCCAGAAAGACAACCAGGGGGAGTACAAGTCCAGTCAGGCCATTCACATGGATTGCCTGAGGTCTGTGAACTCCTGACCGCACAATTCCAAACGTTGGACTCGGTAGAGCAGCTGTTGAGGAACAGATGTTATTTGCATAGACTCGCACGCACTCACCACAAGTTCTAGAACAGGTCGTGCTCCAAAACACTACGGAAACAAACAGTAAAAATAGAAAATAAAATAAATAACATAAGCTGTGATGTGAAACACTATTCATGTGCCTATCCAGTGCCTACCTAACCACCCACTTGTCTTTCCTTTCTCAGGTGGGTAAAGAGAGACAGTTACCTGCCGGTGGGCAGCCATAATCTAAAGGCAGCAGCTAAGGCCAAACTGGGCTACGACCCGGTGGAGCTTGACCCCGAGGAGATGTGCCGCATGGCCACAGAGGAGTCACAGGTGCCGTTCTGCACTCCATATTTCATACGGTTGTTTGGGATGTCAAATCCTTCTGTTGACTGCCATTTGTCGTGTCCTTGTCAGACTTTAGCCACTTACTCGGTGTCCGACGCCGTGGCCACCTACTACCTGTACATGAAATACGTCCACCCCTTCATCTTCGCTCTCTGCACCATCATCCCCATGGAGCCGGATGAGGTTGGTCTTTCCTACTTTTGACTCTTGATTCACTCCCTTGATGACTGGCTGACGTCTCCTACATCTCACCAGGTTCTGCGTAAAGGTTCTGGGACTCTATGTGAGGCGCTGCTCATGGTTCAGGCCTTCCACGCCAACATCGTCTTCCCCAACAAGCAAGAGCAGGTCTTCAACAAGCTGACGGACGACGGCCATGTGCTGGATTCGGAGACCTACGTCGGGGGCCACGTGGAAGCCCTGGAGTCCGGAGTGTTTCGCAGCGACATCCCCTGCCGCTTCAAAATGGTACCACATACCTGTCCCCTTGCCTCATCAGCTTGTTAAAGTCACAGCCCTGACGTCTCCTCTGTTGTTAGAATCCAGCTGCGTTTGACTTCCTGCTGCAGAGAGTTGACAGAACCATGCGTCATGCCATCGAGGAGGAGGAGAAAATTCCTCTGGAACAAGTCACCAACTTTAATGAGGTAAAGATTTTTTCTCGCCGTGAGCTTATCCTTTAGATGCACTGGTGGGGTCAAAAATGACCCCAAATGTTGTTATTCTTCAAGATCTTTATAAAGAAAAATTGTTATATATTCATATTCCAGGTATTCCTCATTTAACATGTTTGTGACATGAGGAAATATATTTCTTTATTTATGTTTTCATTAATTTTTAGAAAATTCTCATTATTTTGAGAATCTTAATTAGGGTATAAAATCTTTACAAAGAAAAATTGTAATATATTCATATTGCAGGTATTCCTCATTAAACATGTTTGTGAGTTGAGGTAATATTTTTCTTTATTCCTGTTTTCATTCATTTTGAGAAAATTGTCATTATTTTGAGAATTCTAAT
>OMPJ01028789.1:6839-18329 GCA_900312935.1 Carapus acus
GCAGACCCTGGAGGTAGGTGGAGATGGCTCGCACCGACAGGTCCGTCACGTAGATGCAGGACGTTAGGTCCAATTGGCGCAGGGTGGAGCTCAGCAGCTGGGCGATGGACACGATGGAGAGATCCTGGTGTGAGAGGGAGAGGAATTAAGACGCAGATAAGTAGGAATATCCTCGACACCGATATTTAGGATGTAGAACAGAGGTTAATTGTGACAAACGTCACTCTGATTGAAAAAAATCTATAATCTACAATGATAATCTGAGTCACAACGATCAGAAAACAAACAGTAAAGAAAAGGTAGATGCCACCAACTGGTTCCATGGTGTAATGGTTAGCACTCTGGACTCTGAATCCAGCGATCTGAGTTCAAATCTCGGTGGAACCTACAGTATTTTCGTTAATTTCCTGGATTGTAAAATCAACATATTGATAAAGTACCTATCTACTAATGAGGAAAACAGAATAGGAAATCTAGAGTGACCAGGACAAGGTTTTGTCCCTTTCATAGAGTGGGCTTATTGTGTGGCTGTGTATTGGCGTACTGTCTTTATTGTTGTTGTCGGCTTTTATACTATAGGTCACTTTGATGTCAATAATTATAAATCAGTGTTCCGCTGTCGTAATTCTAAAAAGGTAGAGCAGTTGTAATGTAGTCCCTCGCCCAGAGTGGTACTCAAAGCAGAAGTCAGAGCCCAGCAGCTCGTACTAACCCTGATGTAGGTGCAGTGGTTGAGGCTCAGCGTCTGCAGCTGGGATCGGCCGGCCTCCAGGCCCGTCAGGCCTTTGACGATCTCGGTGCCGTTCACGTGGAGACACTCCGACAAATCCAGACACTTCAGACACTGGACGGAAAGCAGCTCAGAAAGACCTGTGGGGAGGACACATAGGGTCAAAATTGACCCCAGGGGTTGTTATTCTTCAAAATCTTTATAAAGAAAAATCTTAATATATTCATATTACAGGCATTCCCCATGAAACATGTTTGTGACAAGAAGCAATATTTTTCTCTATTTATGTTTTCATTAATTTTGAGAAAATTCTCAATATTTTCAGAATTTTAATCAGAGTCAAAAATGACGAAGAGTGTAGGTATTGGTAGGTTGTGCATCTAGGAGCTAAAATGAAATTGACCAGGTATGTTTGTCAAAGTGAGCATGATATTTTCACAGAGCATGAAAGAGAAGCTGCAGAAATTGAGATGATCTGACCTTTTTCCGTGACCCTCCAGTTGCGGGACAGGGACAGCTTGGTCAGCGTCTTCAGGCTGCGTGCGATGGCCTCCACAGCCCTGCTGGTGATCTCGGTGCAGGCGCTGATGTCCAGTCTGCGGAGGCTCGGCTGGAGCTTCACCAGCACCTCCATGGAGTGGTCGGTCAGCTCCTTACAGCCGTGGAGACACAGCTCCTCCAGGACCAGACCCTGGACCTGAGACCGGGTAGGGGACAGGGTTAAAGAGGACTGAGAGCTTGTGGAGTCTCAGCGTTACAGCGCCCCCACCTGTGCGACGGTGCGCAGCGACTCGGGGGTGATGGACGTTCTGCTGAGGTCCAGAGCCACGATGGTGGATCTCTGCTGCGCCAGCAGCTTCCTCAGGTTCCTGAGCGAGAGGAGCGCGGACGAGCCCTCCACCGTGCCCACCGGGCAGCCTCGGTACGGGTCGAACTCAAAAGCAATGTGGCAGCCGGCCAGCGAGAGGCGCCGCAGGCGTGGCGTGCAGCCGGTAAGGCGGTTAAACGTGAGGTCAGACAGGTACCGCAGGTCAGACAGGTCCAGATCCTCAAGACCGGACAGGGCAGAGCCCACCTGGAACCACACGAGGAACATCTGAAGGAACATCTGAGAAGATTCAACCTCCAACCAGATACAGTGACATTTCCTTCCGTTGTGTTCATGTTGAAACACACAACAAGAACATTTTTACATTGCAGAAATTCGTCTCTGCTTTTATCAAACAATCACAAAGGTGTCGAATTGTCAAAATCTCGCCTTCTTCTGAAGCACCAGAATTAAAATTGGTCGTGTAAATGTTATGACGATGGACATTTTTATAGATAGATAGATAGATAGATAGATAGATAGATAAAAATGAATACATAAATAAAGAAATTGAAAAATTGATGAATTAACAAGTAAACAAATTAATTGGAACAGTAATCAATAAGTAAAACCTAAATGAGTAATGAGTAAGTAAGTAAATAAACAAATCTATACAAAAAAATTTAAAATTTGTGAATAAAAATAAATTGGACTCAATAATGAATGAAAATAAAGAATACTTGTGAATAAATAAAAAAGATAATATTTATGAAAAATCGAATAAATATATAGAGATAGATAAATGAATCATGAAAAAGAAAAATTAATGAACAGGTCAATAAAAAAATAGATAGTATATATGAATAGATAAATAAATATCTATAAATCAATAAATAAACTGATAAATAGAAATTGATAATTTTGCACAAATGACACATTGCAATGATAAAAACCCATGATAAATAGGTTGAGCTATCTAAGATTAGGTAGGAGGTGGCCACTGTTCTAGAGGAGAACCCTGCACAGATAAATGTGTTTTCTGCCCATTTCGATCAGTCCCCTGATTAGTGCCCACACAGACCGGCCCCAGCGGCCCTGTGGTACCTGCTGCCGGTGCTCCTCTCTGGACAGGAAGGCTCCAGACATGAAGAGGCTGTCCAGGCCTCTGAGGTCCAGCCGGCGGAGCGAGGTGAGGCGAGGGAGCAGCGCCAGCAGGGAGGCCTCGGTCACGCTGCTGCCGGGCAGAGCCAGACTCTCCAGCCTGGGGCCCAGACAGAGGCCCACCTGGCACGGGAGCGGGGGTCAAAGGTCAGCCAAGTATAACGGCAGAGACGGCAGCCAGAAGACACGCTTGACGCCAGTTTGATAAGCAGACGTGATTAGTGTGTGAGAGACGATGACTGACACTTACACTGACAATTCCACTGATCTTACACACCAATCACCCTGTTAGACTTTGACCCAAATTACTCTGAGCAATATGTGGACTGAACTGAAAGTCGCCCTACATGACTCAGCCTGTTCACACATTCTGCATGAGGACGTCACCTGACACAGAAAAGGAGAAGCTACCCATCAGCTGGTTCCATGTTGTAATGGTTAGCACTCTGGACTCTGAATCCAGCAATCCGAGTTCAAATCTCGGTGGAACCTATTTTCTTGAATTTCCTGGATGGCAGGATTGACTGATCAATAAAGTCCCTACCTACCAACAAGACAAACTGGATTGGAATTGTAGTGCGACCGAAGCAGGAAAACATGTTTGGTTAGAAATTTGTCCGTGACATCACCCTAGGCGAGCCAGGCAGTTCATGGCTGTTGACAGTCCCCCCAGTGAGAGCAGAACAATAACAACAGCAACTCCACCAGAGAGGGATTTGAGCTTTTGTTTCCGACAGGATGGATTTCCCTCAACCCCCTTTGGCTGATTGGTTGACCAGATTGAAACAAATCCCTGAATTCAGTTTCACAGCATTTCTTCACTGAGCTTCTCAGTGGAGTCACACCTGTCTTGCGGTATGTGTGTGTGGTTGTGTGTGTGTGTGTGTGTGTTGCGAGTGTGTAGGCACCTCTGACAGCAGGCGTCTGGACACGCTGAAGCCGTCCAGCTGGCTGATGATCAGGCTGCAGCGAGGCTTGCTGCTCAGGTGCTTGATGAGCTCCAGGGCGGAGGAGGAGGCTGGGAAGCGGTAGGCCACGTTCCTCTGCTCGGACAGACGGACAGATATGGAGAGGCACCGTTAAAAGCCTGTTTGTCCTTTTGCTCACTCTAAACCTTGTTTGTTCCACGCTGTTGAGTGACAGCTTTTATTGTTATCGTTGTAATTCAGTTGTCAACTTTAAAACAATCAGGTCAACTCTTTCCAACCCATCATCGCTGCGATTATTTATATCCTTATTTATACCAATATTTATTCAGTATATCTGTATATATGTTTCTTCTGTATATTTCTATTCCTTTGCACCGGAATTCAGCACCTTAGTTTCATTGCACAATAATTGCTGAAACGACGATAAAAGATTCCTGAATCCCAATTCCTGAATTGTTGTTGTTTCATCATCGTTATCCTCAGCTTGGATGGGCTGATGGAATTTCTTGTCTCCACTGTGAATGTTTTACTATTGGTTGAATATCACTGGAATCATCAGAATATTATCATTATCATTACTATCCCTATAATAATATAATATAATATAATATAATATAATATAATATAATATAATATAATAGCACTTAAAAATTTATCATTTTGTATTTTCAAAAATAATTCAATAATAGTAATGATAATTAA
This sequence comes from Carapus acus, assembly GCA_900312935.1. Taxonomy (NCBI): domain Eukaryota; kingdom Metazoa; phylum Chordata; class Actinopteri; order Ophidiiformes; family Carapidae; genus Carapus; species Carapus acus. The sequence continues at coordinate 11,170 of OMPJ01028789.1, forward strand.
ATATATAAAAAGTCTTTCTATAATATATAATTATGTATGCTATACAATTATGTATGCAATTATTACAAAATAATAATAATGATAATGATGACTGCAGAGAGCAGAAATTGCATCAGCCCATCCAAGATGGGGATTAGTTTTATCTATCTGCACTGGGCCTGCACTATAAACTTATTTTGTGCTCCTACATTAAAGAATTTGGCTCTGTCTTTTTGTAATATGGTATTGTAGAAGAATTGTAAGATAACCTACGAAAGCTTTTTCAATTAAATAAATGTACAGCATCATGCAGTTCTGAGTACTTTTGAAAGTTGCAATGATTGATTGATTGACTGATTGATTGATTGATTGTCCTGTATACCTGGAAGCAGAGGTCCTGACTGGCATCATACCAACTGCGGCAGACCAGTGCAGCTTCCTTCCTGTCTGAGGAATGAAGAAACCCTAAAATATACACGATAATCTGTGGAGAGGCAGAGACAAAGAGAACGACGTTACACCCGACAGTGTTTATGCAAATCCAGAATTAATGTGAAATGTTTCAGTGGCTCAGCGGGTAAACGAATTTCTCATTCGTAACATTGCTCAGGGCAGTGACTCACAGCCCAGCAGCTCACAGTCTAATACTTGAGAGAAAACAAACACTGAACTGTGGATTCATCATTTAGGAATGACGCCTGGGGCAACAGGCCACGACAAAGAGGGAGGACAAGAGCTGATATACTAGCATATTAGCTGCTTTTCTCCCTCAGGGTAGGTGAATCACATGTATATACAAATATCTAAGAAGTCAACGTGACACATGTTCAGTACTGTGAGGTGCCATATGTATGAATATATGAGACTGAAACTGGTTGACATTGTTCTGTTTTCAGAAACAGTGCACTTCCTTTTTGGACAGCGTCCTTTTTGACATTTGCCTGCAAAGGTCGCATAATGTCACGCAAAACAAATATACAGTATGTGGGGGACAGAGAGACACACAAAGCGCAAATGTAAATGTTTTCCTCAAACTCCAACACGGGACACAACATGAGCAGCTACCAGATACGAACAAAGATATACATCTCTTACTACTATCGATCTGAGACCAAAACTATTTGCATAAGTACCTAAAACGGTTTTATCGGGTATGTTTCAACATATAAATTTCATCGCAAACTATCGGTCTGGAACAAAAATTATGTGCAAAAGTACTTATAACGGTTTTGTTTACAAGTACAAGGACAGCGGAACAGTATCGAGAAAATGTCGAGAATGAATGATCGAAAACACATGACCAGCGCATATGGATCACCGATACGACACCTTATTGATATAACTGAGTGTCAAAGAGGTAAAGACAGTGTCTGTCCCTCCCGTGTGTCCCTCTCACCTCCAGCGGGAGCGCGGGCGCAGGTGTCCGGTTGGCACCGTCGTCCTCGCCGCTGTCGCTCATGTCTCCTCCCGTTACAAAGAGCTCCAGCGCCGGACTGCCGTCATGTCCAGAGGGGCCGAGCCGATCCAGGCTGTGGAGGAGCGTTGGCGACTTACACGGTTTGCTAACGAGCTATGCTAACAGGTAATATCAAATCAGGGGCGTTCAGCTGGTTTGCCACTGTGCCGAAATAAGTGATCTTCGAGGAATTTCATTATTCAATTAAAAGCCGCCATTCAACATCTAAATTTCGATTGTTTGGTCCGTGTGGAGCGACACTATCGTGAAAGCGCAGCCTCGGAGAAAGTCGATTCATTAGATCCTGTTTCCGTCAGCAGCGATTTGACTTTAGCGGGATCAGCTGACTGGAGAAAACAAACACGGTGACATCACAAAAAACACCGCAATGCTTTCTGGGAAATGTAGTTTTATGCAGTCAACGCGTCTCACGCCGCTTCTTTACAATATGTGCACATTTTGGTACAGGTTCTCCGACTTATTTATGAGGTTTTTGTGTTTTTGGTGCCACTACGTAATTGTGCGTTACCTTTTGTAGAAAAGCAATTCGTTTTGCAGAAAAGCAAATCATTTCGGTGACGATAACAAACAGTATCATTAATATTGACACAATATAATAATAACACAAGGAAGAAGAATCTAATAATAACAACAACAACAACAACAACAATAATAATAATGATAATAATAATGGTGTAGATAACAATTATAACAACTATAACAATAATCAGAATAATGGGTTGATGAGTTTTTATTTGGAGCCAAATCGCAAAAAGGTGTTTGTTATTAACAATAACATGTAGCTGAATTATATACATTATCTGTATACATATGCAAATATCAAAGTACAGATCACTATGTACAGAGTAACTCTCGTGGACACATAAATTCTTATCTACAGATTGTCTGGCAGTGGCAGTAGCTGGTTAGCAGCCTGACTGAGGCTGAGTCAGTGGTCATAGAATAAATACAATAAACATCTCAGGTGACATGTGAGGGAACTGAGCAAAAAAGAGAAAAAGGTTTACAGTCATGAGTTTACAGTCGTTTGTACAATATTGTTATTGTAAAATATTGTAGAAAAGCAAGAAAAAGGTTTCAGCAAATGCCTGCATTATAGTCATTGCTACATTTTTCACTTGCAGTCTTGAGCATATGGGAATAATTTGCCAAATCTTGCAAAGTAAAATCTGGCCCTACCAGGAGAAGAGCAATATACAAATCTTGTTATACTCTCCAAAAAATAAAATGGAGTATATCTGTATATATGTTCTGTTTTAGAGAAAACTTACACACAGAGTAAAAATACCACCAATAAACTACACACCAAAACAATTTAGAGAAAAAGGCAAATCAATAAGAGATGTCCAAAATAATATGTAAACATAAAATACAACAACAGCAACAACAACAGAAGCAGCTTTTCATTTTGTTGTTTGAGGCAACAGGTCCAAACTTCATAGTTCTTATCAAGCTGTAACTTAATAAAACCCGCGTGGAAAAAGTAGTTAACATGGAGATTTGAGCAAAATAAGAGGTCCTCTGGACCTTAAGATGTAATGTAACTGATATTTGACAGTTTTCATGAGAAAAGAAGCTTTAAAAGTAACAAAATGTTCTGGAGAATCAGGAGGACGTCTTGTTTTGGCCCAGAAGGGCCTCCAGAACATCAAATTTGAATCAGTCATGATGTCTCATTCTTTTCTCCACTGAATTGCACTCTACGGACCTATCAGACCTTCTTCTCCTCCTTTGTCTGATCTTCCTCTCCACGATCCTCACTGCTCTCCTCTTTCTTTGCCTCCTCGGCACTGGTCCCCTCCACCTGTTTGCTGCATTGAGGTGCGACAGAATTTTTGCCGCAACGGGACACAGAACGCAGCGTTGCAGCGCTGGCAGAGACATTTAATGGCGTCTCCATGTCTCTGTCAGGAGCACAGCTCGATCCTGGGCTTGGAGGAGCCAGGGAGGAGGTTATGGAGGGCTGTGGGACGAGAGCCAGAGAAGTTGATGGGATGGGAATTAGGGAATAGGAGTGTGTGGCATGTGTGCATGTGTGTGTTCCTTTGCCCGTGCTTCTACCTGTAGTGAGACACTGGAAACGTTGGTGTTGATCTTGACCTTGGCCATGGTCCCCTTCAGCCCGCCGGCCCTCTCCGTCATCTCCAGGGCTGCTCTCAGAAGTCTGGGGGTCTCGGCCCTGGTGGGCACCACCTGGACTTTGGTCTCCTCCTTTGGTTCTGGTTTTTTTCCTTTTGCAAGCATCTTCCTATGATGATAAACCAATAAATCAGAGATCATCACATTGCTTGGAGGGTTCAGTTTTCCCCTAATGAGTTTACACCCCTTCTATGTGAGGTGGACACGATGAAGAAAAAGGAAGTTTCGGTTCTCAGATGTGGAAACTGGGATGTTATAGTCCACTAAGTCAATCAAGAGTGATCTTATCATAACAGATCAGAGTTCCATAGATCCGACCTGGGACACAATGAGGATACTGAAGCAAATTCTGACCAAATCAGTTTGATTTCTTGACTATTGCATTGATATAACATGGACTTCGCGAGCAGTCTTTGCATTCCTCAATGCCGTGTTTAATATTTCCTGCCGTCAGCAGTCTCTGCCTGGTGTGAAATGCTGACTCGAGCTTTTGTTGCAGATTGCCTCGCCCCCTCTTCATTATTTTGAGGAGCAGCGGCCTACTCGCTGAGGCACCAAGGGAACAGTTATGGGGATTACGTGCCTTCCTCCAAGAGACCTTGGTTAGAGTTGTCGTTGCAGTCTGTCTGTTTTTGGGATGTGCATGTTTTACTGGACTTAAGCTCCTCTAAGACCGGTCCGATGCCCCACTCGGGTTAGAAACCGCACAGAAAGACATTCCCTCCCCCAACCTCCCCTCTTACCTGGCCTTTTTACGGAGCACCTTCTTGGATTCGGGGTAATGGACTAAAATCTCATTTAGGTCTTTCTTGTCCAGGATAAAGAGATTTGCAAAGCCGTGAGCGATCACGTTTGCCGTGCGTCTGTTTCCCCCACCGATTGCAAGCAAGCTGTTGTTGTAACAACAAAGAGTAACGAAAGAATTATTCATCATAGAAAATGTCCATGTCTGATCTAGCAGGTCTCATGTATTCAGTTTTTAGGGGAAATCTCCTGTATAAATTCTCTTTGTTATTTATTGAATTTATTGAAAACATCCTCACCTGATTTCTCCAAAAACCGATCCGGCTCTGAGAGTGACAAACACCGTTTTCCCATCTGGTCCTCCAACCACCTGCACCTCTCCGGCCTTGATGATGTACATCTCTCGACCCACCTCCCCCTGGGGACCATCACAGATAAAACGTCAATACACAACAACAACAACAACAACACATACACCAAAGACACACAAAGAGACAGCTCTTTTTTTTTTTACTTTTTTGCAGACATAGTCCCCCGGCAGGTAGACAACTGAACGCAGACTTTTCAGCATATCAAAGATCATCTGTCGGTCACAACCCTGATACGATAAGGACAGAAAATGACAATAAACATAAAAATAACATAAAAATGTTTTTGGGGCAATTTTCAACATTTTGAAATTGATAAAATACAGAGCATAACATAACACATAATAAATAACTTCAGAAATACGAGGGTGGTGAAACAGTTTTTTTATTTATAGAAATCAACCTCAAAATATCTTCAGTTAATTCGTTTGTAGGTAATTGTTACTAATTTTTGTTGTAATTGTTTGTTTACAACCCTTAATTTTGCATTAGAAGACACTGGTAAGACCATTTTTTGCTGATTAAAACAACTCCTTCTAGAAGATATGGATTTGGAATCAAATTACCAAAAAGCGAAAATTTCTTAAAGTTCTCTTATGTTGATTCTGTAACAGCCAGTACAGCGTATACCCACGAAATTTCTTAGCTGTACGGTGATTAACACTAACAGCCCAAAATGACACATTTCAGCCGCTCCATTCTGTCAGCCTTACCTGAAAAAGTGGCACTTTGCTGACGATGGAGTAGTTGACGTCTATGGCGATGTCCAAACGCATCTTGTCCGGCAGCTGAATCAGCAGCTCCTGCTCGTCTGGGCACCAAACACAGTTTATCACATGGTGAGCGACTGAAGAAATGAGGAAATCACAAATGTGCACACAGCTGGTCACCTTACCCAGCATGCCTTGCGACTGCCAGGTGTAGTTGTACCAGGTTTTGACGCGGTTCTGAACGTCCTTGGGGATGCAGTAGGAGGCCATGTACTTGATGGTATTGTCCACACATGTCCTGTAATACGTCTGACTGGCCGTGGCTGCACCCACCACGTCTCGCATCTGAGCCACGGGGGTCAAAAAGGGTTCATTTGGTGGGAACTGTAAAATATCTTGATGTAAAGTCCGTGTGGAATTGTTCACACGCACCTGGCCGATCATGATGGAGAAGGCAAAGACTCCGACAAAGTAGTTGATGAGCTGGAACACGATCTCAAAGAGGTTGGATGGGTCAGGCAGACCCCCGATGGTGATCAGGGTCTTTACGGCAAAGTAGTAACAGCGAATGTACCTGAGCGGACAGAGCAGCAGAGGGAAACACCATCAGAGGGAGCCGGAGGAGTTCACTTCTGTAAGAATTCGAGAAACTTTATTCATCCCAGGTGGGGAAACTGCCTGCCTGGACTGGACCCGTCCTCATTATTCTGAATAGCAGTGGGCCCAGCAGTGTGCCTCGGGACCACTTAAGCGGATTTAGGGTCTCGCTTGAGGAGGCTTTGTGAAGTCGGCTTGTTTTTCAGACCAGTCTGGGATCGAACTTCAATATGACTATTTGAAGCTGTGCTTTGCGAGTGTGTGTGTGTGTTGGTTGTACCAACCCGTTGCCTTCGCCGTTGTACACCCACTTGGTGGATCCCAGGCCTTGGTAGGCGGAGCCCCAATAGTAGAGACAAGCATTGCAGTGGAGGCAGTAGAGGAGGTATGTGGTGGTGCGGATCACCCTGGAGGAGAGAGAGGGAGTTAGGGAGGGGTCGTTGTGGCCTCTGCTCAGTGTGTGACCAGCAGGGGGCGCAGCATCTGGCAGAACAAGGCCATGTGGGGCTCCAGCTGACCTGTAGATGTAGGCTTTGGTCAGGATGGCCTCCAGACGGTTGTTGAACTCGAGGAAGGAGTTGAACTTGGAGGGCAAAAAGAAAGAAATGTGTTGATGTTGTTCTCAAGCTAAGTAACACTTCAGGGAGAAAGTAACGGGGCGGAGACACACAACCAGTCAGAGACGCGCCTGAGAGTGTTTTCAAAATGTAATTTCTATACCGATGCAGTGATAGAGCCTCACCTTCAGCAGCCTGGGGAAGCGGAGGAGAGGATTGATGCCTGTCACAAAGTAGAACAGCTCCAGAGGAACGAGGCTGGCTATGTCACACTGAGCGCATGCACACACGCACGCACACACACACACACACACACACACACAGTGGCAACTCCATGTTGGATCACAGCTCAGTTCAATTCACTCCAGGTGCACCTTTACATGTAAAGTACTTTTTAAAGTAAAGTAGACATACTGTGCATGTGTTGGATGTCATAAGTAGAGATGTCCGATATTATCGGCCCGATATTAGCATAAAAATGTAATATCGGTATCGGATTTTTTGGCTTTAAAACCGATAAAATAAAAACCGATGAAAATAAAATAATGCTTGCGTTACACCGAAATAGTGCCTATGCGCTCCTGAAGCG
>OMPJ01028794.1:0-19195 GCA_900312935.1 Carapus acus
CATCAATGACAGTGAACGTATGACAGCAGCCATTATTCACTGCTCGCGTCTCGCTCAGGAGGATTTATTTTGTAAACAAAAATATAATTTATTTATAATTATATAAATAATTAAGTTATAGATTTATTTCTGTGAACACATTTTAGTTATTTATGTATATATTTAATTTTGTACCATTACAGAGACCAATATAAATTAGCAGCGTTTTGCATGTTTCAGTTTTGACTGGTTTTATGCCTTCCTGGTGGTCACCGTCTTCTGTTTTTCTTTTTTGTTTCTACATGCAATGTTTGCAATATGGATGTATTTGTCAGGTTCACTGATATAAGTTGTTTGGTTTAATAAATCAGACAGTGATTTTACAGCACTGTTCCTCTTTTTTCTTCCAAAAATGTTTTGCCCGTGTCAGGGGGTACTTGACTAAAAACATATTTTTAAGGGGGTACATCACTGAAAAAAGTTTGAGAACCACTGCTCTACCTGACTTGCATCCGCCTCACAAAAAAATAGATAAATAAATAAAAAAAATTAGGTGTGGGCGAATTGTGGCCCCTGGGCCACCTCCGGCGCAAGGGGATGTTTAATGTTTAATGCAGCCCAGCCTGTAGTTCCGAGTTACGATCCAAACACCTTATTATACCTCATTGTGCGAGGCAACACCTTTCCAACACACTCCACACACACTCCAAGCATGACTCATCTGTGTCAAAGCCAAAATCAACTGTCACCTCACTCGCATTAGAACACCCTACATTCGCCCTACATTCTCCAATTTGTCGCCAGCCTGCCTGTCAAATTGCGAAACCCAGCGTGGCCCTTCACTGCTTCAGGTTCGTCCACCTCTGATCTTGTTAATGTGGTTTCAGTCTCGCAAATGGTGGTGTGAAACATCTCCACGGTAACAATACGAGTCACTCAGACGAAATAATTCCACTCTGCCGTCGCCACTTACTCGCATGACAGGTAATATGTGTATTTATAGACAGACAAAATTCTCTTTTTTGGCTTTTATTCATTTGGCGAAGTGTCGCCCTCTTTCATCAGTCTTGCATATACGTCTGCGTGTGTCAGTTTGTCTGCACAAAAGCAGCTGCAGTGAGGATCACAGCTTTTCGCTCCTCACAGAGGACACACGAGAGACGGTCGGGCCTGGGAGACACACATTCCATGAATTTTTAAGCCACTTGGCCACTCTCTCTCTCTCCCTCCCTCCGCCCTCCTCTCCCACTCTGCATCTGCAGCCCGCTTCATCCACAGCCCATTAGACGCTTCCTTTGACATAGAATGTGAGGGAATACGAGAGTGAGGCACAGGCAGCCATTATAATTCAATCAATAAACTACCTCTGAGCCATAAACTGGGGGAGAATCCGAAAGTGCAGTCGGCGCGGTGCGACAGTAACACGGTGGAGGAGGTGGAGGAGGAGAGAATATGAGACAAAAGACGCCAACGTGCGCATTCTTGGTGTCGCTTGGGCCCAAAGTTTTGCGGGCATGTGGAATCGTATAACACCAACAGCCAGTAACAATCCCCTCAGTAGCACTGAAACACAGCCTGAAATCAGATTTGACACAGATAATATTAACACCTCTAACGCAATTTATCTCAACATCAGTGGAGAGCCTGGCAGTGTGAGGGAGGTTGATGAAAAATGCAGTCACTCTCTTAAATCTCAGAAAGCATTCCTCACTTTGCTGAGCTACAAGTTCATTCATTCGCACTTTCCAAACAAATCCAACAACAGAAACCTAGACGCTGGAACAAAAGATGAAAAAAACGGCGGTTTGCTCTATCTGGAGTTAACGGCAATTGGGAAGAAGAGGTGAGACACTAGAAAGACGCTCAGAGATCCACGGCTGGGCCGCTGTGTGTGAGGGAAAGCAGCCGGTGTGCTTGTTTGGGGACGCCGGCCAGGTCCAACACTTCAACAGCGACGGATCCCCCAGGAAGAGCGTGAAGACGTGACAAGAGAGACGGAGGGTGGAGTCTCTCCCGTGGTGTCCGTGTAGTCATTAGACAGACTTGAGAGCGAGGGGACACACACACACACACACACACTGGGGGCTCTCTGCACGGCGTGGCATTTGTGCAGAGCAGAGATGGATGATGAAAAGACAGGATGGATGAATGGACTGGGAAATGTATATGGTAGGTAACGCAAAAGGAATGGATAGAACAGGAGGAGGACAGGGAGACTTATTATCTCCAACTTGAAGTCCAAATAAAAGGATACTAAAGACTATACAGTCACAGGCACAGCGGTGGCAATAGTACAAGTATTGCTTGAACTACCACTGCTTCTACTACGACTACTACTACTAAAAATACACTGTCAGTTCGACCCAACCACCAAATTCAGTGCCTGTTTCAGGACACCAACCTTTGGTCTGCACCTTTGGTCGGATCATGTTTACGCAGTAAACTACAGACATTTCTGAGCAAATCAACACTTTGGCTATGGAATAAACCACAACTTGCTGTGTTGATCAGCGCCATTATCAGTTATTGCTAATTCCAACTCCAACGACTGACAAGCAGCAGATGAAAAAAAAAATCATGGCCACGACCGGTAAAACTAGCGCTAGGATTAGCATTCAGTGCTACGAAATGGTGTCGTGCCTCCCCGAATTTGTTGTACTTGCTGTAAATCAGAAATAGTACCAATCCAGTGTCACCAGCTCGATAATCAGAGTGACACAGAGCAATTTTAAGCATACCATACACTCAACATCTGACTTTGCAAGTTCCATGCTTCTCTTTTGCAGAGATATGGGCAAAGGTTTAAATAAAATGAGATTGTAGTGTTATCATGCAGACAGTTCGGTTACTCGACGATCAGAGTCTGTGACTCGGCACCATTTGTTTGGCTCCAAAAGGCCTCCCAGGTTTTCTGATGTCTCTGCACCCAGAAAGCTCTCTCAACTTGGAGGTACTTTCCTCTTTTCTTTTTTCTTTGGCAGCTTTGGTTTCTGCCTCTGTGAACATGGCTGCTGACCAGACACTGATGTGCACTGACGATGGAAGTTAGCTTGTTTCTATTCCCAACTTTTTTTGTCATTTCTATCTCTAACAAGTTATTTGTTGTTTGTAGTTTGCCCGTCAAACTTTGTCGTATTGGGGCACGTTTGGCACTGGCTCCATGGACTCAAACCACCATTTGCAGTCGCAGGAGCATCAACACTGCTTCCTGCGTCCTTTACTTTCAAATGTTGCGTAATTATTTCCCTTATTATCTTCACAGCGTGGTGCACACGACGGCTGTAAACAGCGCGGGGCAGATTTAGTGAACTGAACAACTGAAATCCGCTGGAATAAACAGAGAGCTGAATTTGAATGTGATTATAATGAAAGAAAATAGTTCGCTTTTAATACCATGAAAATACAATTATTTATCAGCAGCTCTTGTGGGTATCACAAATCTACGCGGGCCATTTTCATTTGCAAAATTAAGTCCGCTCCATTAAACCAGAGGAAAAACACCAAAGTTAACCTGTGCTTTCAGAGAAAATCATTGGCTTTTAATGTTTGTTTTAATTTGAAAGAGACCAATATCTTTAATCATGTCCTAATTTTTATTTGGAGGCGATAAAATGTTGTGAGGTTCGCCGTAATGTTTTCTCATACCTCGACTACCTCTGCTGTATCTCTGCAACTGGTGAATTGGCAGTGAAGAAACAACGCAAAAAAACAGCTTACAGGGATTTCTGTGTTTGTCCTAATGGATGTGATTCTCCTCCACAAACTCCCTCCAACTCTTTACGGGAATGGCGGGGTAAAGAGCTTAATGTGTGTTGTCTCTCGGCCATACGTCTCTGGCAACACTCACCCGTCCAGCCGGCCAGACAGCGGCAGGAGCCAGAAATGGGATCGCAACCCTCAGCGTTGACACAGTCGCACTCCCCTCTGCAGTCCAGCCCATATGTTCCATCCTGACAACAGCCAAAACAGGCCAAAGAACACAACAACAACAACAAAAAGAAAGTCATCCCAGACGCAAAGAACGGGATAAAATATAGTGCAGATTTCTGCGTGAGATGCAGATTCCCCGTCTTGTTTTAGCTAAATAAAGAAAAATGTGCCTGTGTCATCACCCACCCTGGCTGTTCCTGCAGAAGACGTAACTGTGTGAGCATACGTGTGTGTGCAGGTGTTACATCATCAGATATGCGCATGAGGGTGCGAGAACATGCGGGCCGAACTCACCGAGCAAGGCAGGTCGCAGAATTCGTCCCTCCACCCTGGCGAGCAGCTACAGGTCCCGTTGACAGGGTCACACGCTGCTCCGTTGGCACACTGGCACGTCTGGTTGCAGCCCAGGCCCCAGAATCCGCTGGAGCAAGGGATGGTGCAGTCTACACCCTGCCAACCTGAAGATACGCACAATCCGATTACCACACAAGGCACTTTTTCAGTCCGCGCACATCCGTCAGCTAGCGTTGCGGCATTTCAGCGCTCGGCCATTACGGACGGTGAAGCAATCAGAAGCTACAGCGTCAAAGGCAGAGGGAGGAATTCTTCTGCAAATTGGATTTCCAGATGCTAAATGTCGCTGTGTGCATTCTTGTCGTGGTACCCAAGAATGCATACAGCAACATTCAACCAGCAGAGTCAAAGACAAACAGCAGGAGCAGAGCGTGAAAAGAGGCCGGCGTCGCATTAGCAGCCGTTCGGCGCTCAGAGTCTCTTTGGAGAATGCGTCAACAAGCCTCTTCAGGGCGGAACATGGAATCAGACGCGGGGCGACCGTGGAATTAGCCGAGGTCTTTATTTGCGTCAAAAGAGAAGCTAACCTTTGCACGGCTGGGTTCACGCTCTTAAAGGCTCGTGATTGAATGGTAGCAGGCGCGGCTACCGCCGCAACAAGGCCGGTGCAGCGTGGAGACGAAGTTCAAACTGCACTCAAAGTTTCTGACCCAACATTTTCCTCTGTGCTGATCTTTGTCACTCAGTCAAGGAGGAGATATCTCTGAAGGTTTGCCTACTTAGGATGCTTGCGAATGGATCAGATGTTCAGAGTTCTGCTTCGTTACCGGGAAACCTGACTTACCACTGGTATCTGTAATCAACAATTATCAGGTTGTATTTGATACTTATTTCATCTGCAGCAAATAAACGGAGCAAATAAATGTGACTGCAGGACCTCAGCATGAGTCGCTCCGAATTTCAGGGCAGTAATAACTTTGTGTAAGACTACTTAAAGAGGAGCACAAACAAATAATTTTCACACTTAAGAGTTCCGCAGAGGACATATCTTCAAATTAATCTCGGTAAGCAAATAAACATTCACAGATTATTTCATTATAATGGACGTGAAATACTGCAAGCAAAATTACCCGAACCTCATTAGGCTGAGAGTGTTTCTCCTCTGTTTGTGAGGAGGAAAATAACGCGAATCTTTTAAAAAGATCTTTCACGACAATAGTTAAATTCCACCCTCGAGTGTGTGTGCTTGCTTCCTTTCCAACACGTGCACTGACGGCCTGCAGGTGGCGCTCACGCCCACCTTCTCCTCAAAGGCGAAGCCCTCGGCAACATTAAGGGGTAAAATAAATACGGGGTTGAAGGGGGCAGACAGTCCCGCGCTCTGCCTCAGATGTCTCCATTTTAATTACCCGAGCTCCTCTTGAGGCCCATTGGCCCATAAATATTTAAAGAGATGGATATTGGGAGATATTAGTGGTGAAGTGGAGAGCAAAATAAGGAACAAAGCTGAATTCTGTAGGTCCCACTAGGAAAGGTGCGGCCGCAGCCGGTGTAGCTTTGAGGCGAGGAGGGTGAAGGTGAGATGCGTTTTGTTCGTTTAGTTTCAATTTTGGAGGTGCAGAGAAATTGCTGCAGAGTTCAGCGGCCGTGAGAAGGACTCCAAGCTGGACTCATGAATTTCTGGCTTTCGGTTTCCAAACACACGGGAAATACTGCTGAATACAGTGAATTTTTGGAAAGGAGATTGATCATTTCACAGCAGAACGGATAAATTGTAACTGACACATGTTGAGGTTTTAGCGTTGTCAATGGATACTAAACCTGGTTATGTTGTTTGTATCTCCACATCACGCCACACGTGCTCTGCTTTTCCTATTCTGCATGATATTGCTCTGTTATCTAACTTTCATCATCCTGTTCTTCATCGTCATTCCATTCCTCTGCCACTTTTCCGAGCGGGGAATTTGCCCCGCGGTGGAGCGAAAACAGTGAGTCAGGTGAGAGATCCAGACGAGTGAGGATCGCTGAGGTGGGTCGGGTCTCCTGGCACAGCCAGCTGGGGGCAGAGCGAGGAGCAGGTGGAGAGACCTGCCATCCGTCTCCACGCTGGCCTGGGAGTGCCCAGGGATCCGGCCCCCCAAAACAAATCTGTTCAGATAGTTTCTGATACCATTTCACACACTTATATGTGCCAAAAACGGGGGAAATGGGACAAATGCTCCACTGCGGTTGACCTGACTTGTACTTAGGGTTAGCTTAGCTGTGGTACTGGATCTGATCTTATCTCATCCTATCTCATAGAGTCGTATCGTGTCATATCTCACTGTATCATGTCATTTCCCAACGAGTCTCATCTTATCTTATCTTATCTTATCTTATCTCATCGTATCATATCGTATCTCATCGTATCATATCGTATCTCATCGTGTTGTGTCAGACCACACTGTATCGTGTCATATCTTACCTTATCTAGTTTTATCTTCACTTATCTTTTTACCTTATCCGGATCTTATCTTATCTTATCTTTTCTTAACTTATCGGATCTTATCTGGATTTGATCTTCTCCGGATCTTATCTTGTCTTGTCTTATCTGGACCTTATCTGGACCTTATCTTATCTTATCTTAAGTAATCAGTGACCCATCACAGTCACACCTGCTTAACATTTCACTCCGGCTCCACCTCTGTGGATCATTCCATCACATTCTCTTGGAATCCTAATTCACCACGGCTCACACTAGCCTTCCCGTCACTGCTCTTTCAACCGACTTTCACGCTCACACACTTAAAACTCTGGGATTTCGTCAGGCTTTGAGGCGGCTCCTTTGTAGCCACGTGCCACATTTGTGCTGTCAGACGTGAGTAAGACGTTGGTCCCTGCTCTGCGGTGTCACATCTGTTCTGCGGGTGAGGCTTGTCGGTTCTTTTGTTGGGCCACTGAAACAATCAAATCAGCTCAGGACACACACGTTCCCACTGTGTGTATTATTCAGACTCTGAGGAGCAGCAAGACACTAACAGCACGACTACAGCTTTGGTTTTGTCACACTGAAAGTTCAGTGTAATGTGTTGGACCTTTCTTTGGATTTGAATAACACCAATTATTTTTTTGCACCCATAGTTTTTGTGGCTTTTGAAAAAACAACAACAACAACAAAAACTGTCTTGTAACTGTTGTGTAGAGAAGCAAAACAATCAGGAGACCTTCTCTACAGATGCAGAATCCATCGATGTGGGAGCAGGAGATTTCGTTGCGACAGGAGCAAGACAAAGTGCAATTAGCGCCAAAGAATCCCAGAGGACAGCTGAGCGAGCAGTCTTCACCCTGGACAGACACACACCCAGGGAAAACCAGCAGGGCGGGAAAAAACGACAACAATGGAAACAATTAAAAGCCAGTCAGACCACGGCAAGGCAGAGAGATGTACATTTATGCACATATGTTACGCATTACGATGATTAAGGAAGGTATTAAGGCAGTGGAGGGACATTAAGAAAAGAGAAACAACACCAGCACAAGTTACTTCTACATAAGTGAGACACCTCTTATCTACGCGGGGTGTGTTACTCATTTGTCAGAGGCAGTTATTGATCAGTTTCTCCCTGGAAACCTGAAATGATGATTTCAAAATGACAAAGTTTCCACAGTCTCACGTCTTTGTGTTTCATTTGGAAGATTCAGTGCAATTCAATACACACCGCAGCGCCTAACGATCTCTGAGCCTAGCGCAGCTCAACCACCACAATACAAATTTCATCTCCGCGCAAACAGTCTGGAATCGAAAATTGAGGATTTTGAAGCGGCGTCCTCAGCCCCTGCGTCCCCCTCCCCCATTTACTCTCTTGGACCGTATTGGCCCGAGTTCTCACAGATCAGTCGCAAAACGATCTCACTCCCATTCCCCGCCCGTCTCTCATCAAAACACACTCTCTGTTGCTGATTACACACTGTCCCTCACAAGTTTTGATAGTTTGTTATACCTTGACAGACTCCGTCTTGCCGCCCACCTGGGGAAACACGGCTCATCTTTAAATGCATCAAACCCTTTCCGCTGCATAAGATTTGTCAGGGAAGACGAGGGGAAAACATGCGCATATATTATGACAGAGAAAGACAATCGTCGGGGCGGGTGTCCCTGTAGAGCGTCCGCGTCTGTCCAACCCGTGAGAGGACGCGGCCAAACTGGCTGGACAGCTTGGCATTAGCGTCTCCTCGCTCTGCATGCAGCCGCGGCAGCTAGCGTCCACGCAACCCGAAGCCGCGGCTCTCTGTCGCATTGATCAGGACCTTAGACATATAAACTCTGCTAATTAAAGCTGCCGGCTCTCGACCTGCTGCCTTTAAATTGCTATTAATCTAATATTCACAAAGCGAGCCAAATGCACCAAGACGGAGTCAGGAGAAGACGAGGCCTTATTAAAAAGTTGGTGAATCAAGGACTTGGGGGGGAAAATGTGTGTTGGCCCAACAAAGACGGATTTCCCACCGGGACAATGATCTGCCAACGAGAGACCTCGGGAATATTAAGAGTGTGTGGGGCCCATCGACTGGGGCATTAACATGCAAACTTCTAGTGAAAGCGTTCCATTCACTCAACCTCAGACCTCTAAAATGCAGCAAATATCTCCAGACCCCACACACAGACACAATTTGGACTCAAACTTGCCCTCAACTCAATCTCAAAGCGTCTCCAAAGTTATGAATTGACCTCAAAGCTCCCAGGTGCTGCCATAAGGAGGAAGCGCAGCCTTTTTATGTCGGCGTTTTTATGCTGCATTTTATTACTGTTTCATTTTACATTAACAAAGGCACTCATGAGCCTAAAGCAAATAAAATGAAATTACCGCTCACTTAAGGTGGATCTTTTTTTTTCACCTTTACCACTTAATGCATCTTTTATAATTTTAGATTCCCAGTTGAGGGTGTTTCTGAGGATTTTGGGTTGTATACATTATTCTGGACACGTTTTTTTACCTCTCTGCTTTCACAGTTTCGTCCCTTTATCTGCGCTTTGCCAATAATCACTGTGACATCTGGTCAGGATGATTAAACGATCGTGCTTGGAGTGATTAGAAATTCATTGTATTTGATCGGTGGCACGGTGAGCTCTTGTTTCGTGAGGGCCGACTCACAGATGATTACTGTCGTCTCTCTGACAGCCTCACCCCGCCGCTGCGGCTCCAGAGGCCAGAGTGTCGTTTAATGACACAGCTGAGGATTATGGACTGACAGAAAACAGAGCCGCCGCTCGTCCGTTGTGCCGAGAAAATGACCAACGAGGGGGCGGCGAGGTGTCATCAACCAGTCAAAACGTCTGTGTGATGACAGCAGGGCTTTGGGAGAAAACACAGACTTTTCTCTGGGGAGTCGCCGTGCTGTGGGGTGGCTGTGTGTACACCTTAATGCCAGGGTTAGGGTTAGGGCAGGGGTCGGCCACCGACGGCCCTGGGGCCGGATGCAGCTCTTTAGCGCCGCCCTAGTGGCTCCCTGGAGCACTTTCAAAAAGCGTGAGAATGGGTTATGATAGAGGGGAAAGACACTTATTCTTTTGTTTTAATTAGTTTTTTGTGGGAGGACAAATATGACACATATATTTTTGACGTTTTCCAATGCTGTAGAAAATGTGTATAACAAATAATAAATTCATTAATGAGGTTCATATAAGGCTTTCATTTTTTTGCGGCTCCAGACAGAATTTTTTTTTTTTTCTTTTTTGATCCAGTGTGACTCTCTCAACATTTTGGGATGCCGACCCCTGGGTTACGGTGTAGATTAAGGTTAGGGTTAGGATAATCCTGTTAACATATCTAGATTTCTTTGAACACAATTTATTAATCCTGTTCCTCCTCTGTAACGCTGAGGTTAACACAGATCTGAAACTTTCCATATGTACTCGTTGCTCCATTTGCGCTTAAGGTTGGCCCATATGATGAGGTGCACACCTGCAGTGGCCCCGCAGAGTCTACGGCAGCTGATAAATTGACCCCGGCATGTTCTCCGCTCCCGAGCTCGTCCTGCACCTGCTGCTGCCGCTGCTCAGCCCGCTCACGTTAGCCCGCTGTTCTCCGGGCGGGAAACGCGTTCCAGCCGAGGCAGGGCTTGGCAATTAGGTTGGGCGGCTGGCCGAGTGCGCTGGCATGGCTCGCTTGTGGGCCGCAGCAGTTTTACGTGGTAGTTGTTGTTATTAGGACGATTTGGGAGGAGTGTTTGCAGCAGGATATGCAGGAACCATATGGCGGAAACGATTCTGTGTTGGCCAAATAAAAGTATGTCACCCAAATTACGATGAATAGGAATTAACCAGTAAATCAAGTCACGATTGGTGTTCAGTTGCAGGCAGAATCTAAAATATAGAATGACACCACAGAATTACATCACTGTTGTGGAACAACTGATGAATACCTTTCGGGTTGGGTTTGGATTTTTCAGAATATTGTGCGGAAAAAACTTGAACAAGAGGTCATCCCTGCAGTCTGACGGTCTAGTTTCAACTGTTCTACTTTCGTCAAACTAAGACAACCTTCTTTCCACAAATCAGTGTCATAATTTCGTCTCTCTTTTAGACAGAAAAGTAATGTAATGTAAATAAAAAAGTGACTTCATTAAGATGACTTAATGAAGCGACACCATATTCAAGATGTGAATGGAGTGAATGCAAACATCGTATGTAAATCAGGACGATTATAAAAAATTCTAAAACTCAGCAATAAACTTCATTTTCCTTTGAGATGTCAAGAAAATACACTGAAACTTTCAAAATGGAAATTCGACTGGTTCGACTATCCACCCTGTGTGTGTAGTATCTTAGCAGCACTGTAGCCTGAAATGCAGCGTTACAGCGTTTTAGCGGCTCACTCACGATGTATCCCGGTGCACACACGCAGGCTCCGGTAGCCCCGTCGCAGTCGGCTCCGTTGGCACAGGCGCACGGCTCCCTGCAGCCCTCGCCGTAGTACCCCGAGGGACACGTCTCGTTGCAGAAGAGGCCCGTCCATCCCGCCGCACAGGCACACTCGCCGGAAAACGGGTGGCAGCTGAGACACAAATGAGATGCTCACTTATTGGATCGCTGCGTTCGTATGATGCAACGTTACGGGATATGCGATATGATGTATGAGAGGTATTAGATCGTTGAGCTCCAGCAATGGGGTTGTGAACTTTTTAGTGCTATAGGAGAGAGGAATATTTAATTCTCTTCATATCATCTGGGTTGTGGGATCCAAATATGTTTGTGAGTGCATGTTTTGCCCATGTGAGTGTTTTGTTTTGCTTAATCTGCAAGTAAGTGCACAGATATTTTTGGATAGACTGCCTGAGCAGTTGGACAAATCAGCCTTCCTTTATTTCAAAAATTATTTTAGACATCCAGGATTTCAGATTGGCAATGGTGACAATTTGTGAAATGAAAATTGGCAGAGTTTGCCCAAACTGCTAAACTATGTGACATCAGGCCAAATACCTACAAAACTGAGATGCAAGCATTCAATTGTAAATCAATTATGTCTGTGGAAGGTAGTTTTGTGTCACTGTGTCACATTTCCCCAAAAGGTTCTTCGATCAAAGTGTGCGATTCAAAGTATAGATACAGTTGTGGAGGGCGTTTCCACTCCAGACTCTAACAGTATTATGAGTCCTTCCACTGCAGCAGTGAGGACGGTGAGCAATTCCAGCTGAGAGGCCAAACACGGGCCATAAATAGTTGTGAAAGTGCTCCTCTGACTGCTCCTGGAGCTCCGTGCTGCGAGCAGCAGATATTTCTATCATCGCCGCAAACGCTGAGATATATCAGGGTATATGAAACGGCATTAAGCGGCTTTGTGGGAGCAGATGTACTGCAGCCGAGTGTTTAGTCCTGCGGTCCCTGGGGTAATTCACTGTCTGATCAACAATAAGCTGCGTTGTTTGGGTTTGTCCTTGGCCCGTACCTGAGAGTGTTGGAGGCGTTGCAGGGGCAGGACTTGTCACAGATGAGGCCGTAGAGGCCGACGGGACAGAAGCGGTCCTGGCAGCTGGGACCCTTAAAGCCTTCGTTACACAGACAGGCTCCGTTGATGTGGTAGCACTTGGCCCCGTTTTGGCAGTCGCACTTGTGGGCACACTGAGGACCGTAAGTGCCCACTGGACATTCGTCCTGACACCTGAGCGGGGACACGGACAACAGAGACGGAACGCTGAGAGAAGACGTGCAGAATAATGTGCGCCAAGCTAACGGTGAAGGATTCCAACTGTCGCGGCTGCCAGAGAAGTGTTGTTCTCCTCGGCGTCTGTCTTTGAGAAACGTCTGAGAAGAGGCGGAATTGGGGTCAAGATTTTTATCTATTCTACTTGTTATCAGTCTGTCGACTTTTTTCTTAAGGCCTCAATTGGCCTCACAATTTTCTACAGGGTTGAACTCACATTTCTGACTCATGCTTAGATCTTACTTTAGAAATAAATAAAGCGCGTAACACGATGCCTTGTCAACTGCTCCAATTTGATCAAGATCCGGACTCGGATATGGTCGGACCGTCTGTAACGTTCAAAACGGAAGAAAGGAGCAAAATCAGACGGCGGCTGCACTCAGCTGGAGGCACAAGTTGTCTGCGCTGTTAAGCAAAGCCGGCTCTGAAACATGTGGTACCTCATTTTGAGAAATCGATACGCGTTCTAGCTGAGTCGATTGTGACGTGTGGTATTACTTGCGCGCATCAAACTCATCCAGCAGGAGTGAAAGTTTAAATTGTATTTCCTTTATCAGCTTTGCCAAATCCGACCAAAATCAGGCAGTCTAGCCGTCCTTATCAGTAGCTAATGTCTGCCCTGATTAAATCTGCCACTTTGCAGGTCCTCCTGCTGAGGCTGCTTTGTTAACACCTGAGAAGCCTCTGTTGTAATCATGGAAACGAGGCACAAAGCTAAACACGGATCTGTTCATTCAGTTTTGCGTCCATGATAAAGAAAATAAAACTGCTTGCTGCCGCCTCTGAAACGACTGAAACCTTTGGACTCTGCCTCATCAATGTTACACGGCCATCGACCAAGTACAGGAACTCCAAAAGTAAGGAAGTTAGGTTAAATTCGCACACATTATGCAGAGACCGTAAGCGGTGCTCAAGGTTAAAACTTCCAAAGTGGTGGTCTGGATTAGAGGACTTTTTGCACGGCAGTGAATAGAAGGACAGAAGCAGAGCAAAATCCTAATTTAGGATGATGTGTCTGCATCAGTCTTAACACGTTCACCAATGAATTCCATTAGGAAATAGACAAATCACTCAATTAAAATGGCTCAGTGCGGACTTCTGTTTTGTGTCACGTTTAAATCATGCAGACTTCCTCAGGCCTCTTATCTCTGCTAATTCCATTAGAACGCGGAGCGGGCGGGGAGAGAAGTCGGTCTAGGAATTATTCCATGTAGGCTAATTCACCTGTCTGGGCACTAAATGAATGGAGGTAATTTGGCTCATTTGAGACCAACAATGGAGAGAGAAGGAGATAGAAGGAAAGGGAGGGAAGAGCGAGAGCAGTTTAGACAGAGAGCGACACGAGGGCCAAGAGGAGAGGAGAGAAACGATGGGTTGAGGAAAGTGGCTGAGATGATAACAGTAATAATAAAACGCCAAAGATTACGGATTGCTCCCGTCGGACTAGTTTAACTCTCTGTGACTGGCAGCTTCACCTCGTCCACTCATCTGGACTGGAAGCCTCTCCAGGTCCCTGCTTGTTTTGGAGACATTGTCTCTCCCAACAGTCTATGGCACATTACGCCAATGTTATTCTTGTCATTAGCTTGCAGTGGTGGGGGCTTGTAGGGAATGTGTGTGTGTGTGTGTGTGTGTGTGTGTGTGTGGCGCTCCCTCTCGGGCGTACCTCTCCCCGATGTATCCGGCATTACACTGACATTGGCCGCTGATGTGGTCGCACAGGCCTCCGTTACGACAAGTGCACTCCAGGGAGCAGTTAATGCCGAAAGATCCGAACGGACACGGCTGCGCGCAGACCGGACCCTGAGGAGGAACAGAACACACACCTTAACCGTTACACACTCCTCTCAAAGGTAACTACTCGGTCTGAATGCGCGGCGAGGAGCGGCTCCAGTTCCACGCCTGCCATCACCTACCTGGGAGGAGATGGCAGGTGTGGACCCGCTCAAACAGTAACAAGCACACCTTTTCAAAGCCGATAGGTGTGGAATGAGATGGTTGATATTAATATACTGGAACCCGAAATACAGTGAAACAACAGTGTATACGTTAATAGTATATGTGTGCGTGTGTATGCACACGGAAGCACACAAAAAATGTGTGTGTAAGTGTATCTACACATTTTTCTGGACTTTACAAAAAGGCCAAATACAATGTATAGACTAGGTACACACTTATATGGTATACACACATACACACACAAACACGCACGCACGCACACACATATACATACATACAGTACATACATACAGTAGTACATACCTACATACATACATACAAACATACATACATACACATACATACACACATACATTTACATCTACAGTATACACACATGAACAGTTTCTAAATACTGGTATGAAAAATTAAATATAGAGACATACACAAACGTACACAGCCATAAGAGAATTATTCTTCTTTTTTTAAACTTTTTTTAGATAAAAAATTAATTGATTAATTAATTTTTTTTTTCTTTTCACTGATTGGTCATTGGAGTGGACAAGTAGACGAGACTGCATGTGTGTGTATATACAGTAATATAATTATACTGGATATTCGCTTTATTCTATTTCATTTTTGCCATGGGCTGCTCTCATTTTAGACATTTTGCCATGACAATCATGTTACATTTCTATTACATAACAATCTAAAAGTACCACTGCATAAGATGAAAATGACGTTTACTTCCTGGGCTCTGTTCTCAAACCAACCGCTCTACCTTTAGAATCAATTCCCACTTCAAACACAGGTGTTGTGTAGTGTGTGCGGTGTAACTCCTACCATCCACCCAGGCAGACAGGAACACAGTCCGGTGACGTGGTGACACGTTCCTCCATTCTGACAGGGGCAGCGCTGCTCACACTGCGGGCCGTGCTTCCCCGGGGGACAGGGCTCCTCGCAGCTGGAGGACACGCAGCGAGGGAGAGAGGGGGGTGGAGTTACGCCTGCTCTCACACAAAGAATTCAGCGTATTTACTCGGCGCTCACTCACAAAGCTCCCGTGTATCCCGGCGCACAGAGGCACTCGCCCGTCTGGTGGTGGCACGTGGCCCCGTTCAGACACTGGCACTCCAGCAGGCAGTCTTTGCCGTAGAAGCTGGGGTCACAGTGCTCCTCGCAGCGCCACCCCTGGTAGCCGTCGGTGCAGACGCAGGCCCCTGTGATGGGGTTGCACTTGGCTCCGTTCTGGCACTGGCAGCGGTTGCTGCAGTGAGGACCCCAGAAATCGCTCTCGCAGCCTGGACAAGAAAAGCAGAGCACGGCTCAGAGATCAACGCTCAGAGACAGAAAGCTTCAAATTTCTTTGTTTACAGTGTGTTCAGTTCTCATTACTTCCACTCCAACCCTGGGGACACTTGATTCATGTTTGCAGTGCATCTTTCTACATACATTTCCATCTGAAATACTTCATCGTTGGGACTTCCGGCAGAAAAATTTGATCCTCAGATTTTCTCAAACTTCTGGTTTACTCTCCAACCACATGGGGCGAGGAATGGATCGAGCCCAGATTTTGGACTCCGGCAGATTTGCCGCTGAATGTATTCAATGTAAACACACAGTAGGGAGTCGGATACCGCTGCCACTAGATGGCCACAAACACCTTCCGGCGGTAAAGTAAGAATTTTAGATCCTGGTAACTCATCATGCTGTTAGCTCTGTCAGCACCAGATAAGAGAGGCTAAAACTATTTTGCGTTGTAGATAAAAGGCGACTCTGCAGCGTTCATATATTGTCTTGTACTGCTGGCTTGTGACATTGTGGTAACAGTGCCGCTGATCATCGGGCTGTGAAAACAAAACACTCCACCACCTTCAATCACCACAACAGTTTGTGATGACTGCGTAAAGTCTCAGATTTTCAAGGATTTCTTTGCATACTGGACCAGCAACCCCCTGGTTTCTGGACAACCGTTGTCCCTGCTGAGCCCCTCAGCAGACAGAGCAGCACAATAAACAGAGGTAACGATGGATGCATAGCAGAGAGATGGGAGGGTGTGTGGACCAGGCTGCGGACGGCTCAGAAGAGCACCGACCCATTCCTCCACGCACACACACACACACACCATCTGGCCTGAGAGCTGCTCGGGATGCCCGGGAAGGGGCAGGGGAACGTGCTCAGGGAGAGCATCACGGATGTTTTGCTCGGCCTTGGTGTGCCGGATCCCAGATAAATAGTGAGGCGCTGGTGATGGATGGGTGCAGAGGCTTTGTGCGCGCGCTACATATGCAGCATATGCTGCCAAAATGGCGGCTCTTCATCATCCTGGGTTTGGCCTGAGAATGTGGCAGCACTTGGTGGTCCAGCTCTACATATGACACATCAGATGCATTGCGATTTTCCAGAGATACAAATTCATAATATATCGGGGATAGCTGAAATAAGTGAAAATAAGAAGTTGGGAAAAATAAGAAATTCAAACAGCGCTACACTGCGTTAATGCTGCTGCTTGGCTGTGAGACACTCCATTCACAGGCATCATCTGGATTTAGAATCTAAGACAAAGTCATGGAGGGGCTGCTCATACACGTAGTGAAGAATGATGATGATCAACAAAACTGCTGAGGCACAGGATGATGTGGAACACATCATCTAGTGGAACCATAGGTCATTGCAGGTGAAGAAGAGACGCGCAGTCATGAGGACTTTTTGGAAAATGTTCTTTTAGGGCCGGATTTTGCAGTCCCATGGGCCATACGCGACCCGTTGGCCTTATGTTGTCCATCCATCCAGGAGATAAAGTACAATCCTGCTGACTTTTTGAGGATTTCATTGCCCATGTTCTACGACATCCTCATGGACAGTATATACACGCTAGCTTGCTAATGGTGAGTTGGCCAACCAATGGTGAACTAGCTTGATAATGGCTAGCCGCATGAGGCCACAAAGAATGTATGTGGGTTTTATTGTTTGTCTTTTGGTAGAGGGGCGTTCTTGTATTGAGAGTTTTGCACTGACTGATTAATATTTATGTAAATACCAAAGTTTTCCTCCTGTGGTGTACAGACATCAGAAAGGATGCAGGAATCTAAGTAGTTTCTCCATCTGGCCTTCAAACGTGGACCTTAGCAACAACCCTGAGAAAGTCTGAACTCAAATTAGTCAGAGGACTTGTAATTCTCGACTTCCCAGCATCCGTGTTTTTTAGTCTGAAAAATCGATCCATATTTTGTTATTCCCCTCAAAGCCTTACTGGATTTCTTATTTACAAAAAGGAAATCTACATGACCAATTTTCCCCCAGCCTCCATCAGACAATCCCTTCAGGCTGTGCTCGTTTAAGAGAATGTTTTAGATAAGAAATACTGTCCTTTGAGCCGTCGCTTTGCTTTATCTATAAAGAGCTTTGAGTGGCTTCAGCTCATTTTCGCATTTCCGTGTTCAGAAAATGTATCAGATGAATGTTGAAAGGTGAATTAGCAGTGTAAATAAGAGTCCTGACATATTCAAACTCTGCGTGCAAGGAGCGATATTTTGGACAGTATGACACAGTGTTTTCCCTCTATTTACATTTCTTTTTTTGATTAAAAGGTTTGCTGGTGTTGACAGCAGTCAAAAAAACAAAACAAAAACAAAACAATACAAAAAAACCTCAACAACAACAACATACAAAGAAGCTGTGTGACAAGAGTTCTGATTTGAAGAAGCGTGACTGGGAAAAGCCACGGCGTTCCCGGGAAAAGACTTTATCCTCATCTTTCAGCGCTGCAGCTGGCAGAACATTCGCCCTATTCCAGCTTTAAATGTTTCATCATTCTCTGCTCACAATGGTCGACAGATTCATAAGGAGATAAAGCGCAAAAGTGACATTTGCACTTCCCATTCCTGCCCCGGCTTCCTCTCTAATTAACTCAGACTGTCAGTGTTTTGTATCCATTTTTCTGTTCCTCCCTTTGGTTTTACTCTGCTCCCTCTTGTCTATCTCCCTCTCAAAGAGGAGGGGGGGGCTTTATTCTGCTTAACTAGTGAAGCCGCCCAGTCAAATCCTTTATCCTCTCGCAGCCTCAATTATTCAGCAGCAAAGAGTCCAAATCAAGTGACTAATGACTTTGATCAGGAGTAGCTGGCTGGCGCTAGGCTCAACTTGCCTGCACTAAATTAAGTGCGGGGTAATATACTTTGGCGAGAGGAGCTCTGAGCTGAACTGCTCCAAGTTTGGCCGAATGTAAAGTCGTTGGCTGGTCAATTAAGTTTCAATCCCAGTGTGGCCCAGAGGTGTGCTGAGGTGTCTCACCCTGACACTGTGTCAAGAGTTCAACTGTCTCACAAAAGTACAAATGTGACGGGATGTCAGGCGCACTGTACAGATTATCATTCATTCATCATCATCCTAATCAATTGTTATTGTTATTGTTGATAATAATAATAATAATAATAATAATAATAAGAAGAAGAAGAAGAAGAAGAAGAAGAAGAAGAAGAAGAAGAAGAAGAAGAGGAAGAGGAAGAGGAAGAAGAAGAAGAAGAAGAAGAAGAAGATACTATTTTATAATATTATAATTACATGTAATTATATAAAATAATAATGAGAACTTGACGGACAGTGTTTGTGATTAATATTACTAACAACACGAACAACAGCATTAATAATAATAACAATAAGAAAGAATAATAAATAAAAAAACAACAAAAAATTATAAAAAATAATAACAATAAGAATAAGAACAACAACAGCAACAACAGTAATAATAATTCGTGACGTATACACTGCTAGTCTAAAAAATCTAGATTCCAATTCCCCGATTCCTACAGTTTATTATTGATAATCAAGTAGTCAAAGTCCAATGAGCTGCTTGAAATCAAAGGTAAGTGGTG
>OMPJ01028798.1:0-14217 GCA_900312935.1 Carapus acus
TGTACATATGGGAGGGAGGGATAGTGTCAGAGAGGGGATGGTAAAGTTACCATATGAGTATCTAACTGTTCCGAGCTCCTTTTACTAGACTGTATTCTCAACTATGTAGTGTGTGTGTGCATGTGTTCGTGCGTGTGCATGTGTGTGTGTGTGTGTGTGCGCGTGCATTAACAATGGTCCTCTCTTTGTCGCCATTCGGTTCAATCGTCATCATTTCCATGAATCAGGTTCCCCACATGCTGTGAACACAGGCTGAGGAGAACTGCACAAACCAAAGCAAGGAAGGGAAAAAGGGAGGAGTGGAGGAGGAGAGGCAGGAGAGAGAGAGAGAGAGAATGGATTTCCCCCTGGTGTTGCCATGGCAACAGCAGTAGATGGTGGATGACTGATTTCCTGTACAGCTGTGCAGCTTGGAGGGAAAACAGAGCAAAGCAGGATAGGGTCAGAGGAGGAGGAGGAGGAGAAGAGGAGGAGGAGGGAGTGGTGTGAGGGGTGTTATCTGCGTCAGCGAGAGAGGTGGAGCTCTCAGAAGACGGCGTCCATGTTTCCTGACGTATGTCCCATCTGTCTCTCAGTGGTGATCATGTGGCGATGACTTGCAGCAGCGGGACTTGTGGTGGAGAAAATCGGGGGCGGGCGGGGGAGCGCGGGAGTTAAACACAGAAAATGTATAAGAATAATGTGCCATGCAAGGCTCGGATTGGTTTGCACTGAGGCAAATGTAAGTCTTCCCCGGTCTAGTGTGTGTGTCCGGGTGTGATGATGTCCATGTGAGGGGACGGATGGGAGATACAGCAAATAAATCACAGCAATGTGTTTTTCATCAGATCTGCAGAGCAAAGCCGAGGGGCGGTTTTTGTTTCTGTCGGACAACACTGCCACCCCGTGGCCGACTGGCCTTACTGCATTCTAACAAGCGAACACCGAGGCGTCGCAGGAGGGCCCCACGTACAGGTAAAGAGAGGAGGAGATGGATAAGAATGAAATTTAATGACATAATCAAATTCTAAGTTAGCTTACTCAGTGTAACAATAGCGCGAATTATGGACAGATCAAATAATAAGTCAGAGGCACACAAGACTGTTATCTTTCCTTACTACCGCAACGATCACGACAAAAGACTCAGTTGGTAAATAAATGTACCATTTTTATTGAATAATGAGGGCATTAGTACCACAAGGCACAGACCAAACTTCATAATAACAAATATGTTTTTTACTATATGGCTAGAAAAACAAAAATCACCTTTTACAGTGGACAGATCCTTTCACGGAAAGGACTAGAGCACATACAGACTCTTACACAGTGTAAGTGTGAATATATATTAAAAGTCGGAAAGGAAGTGAGACATGACGATTTAAGGATTTGGTTCATGGTTGTATGGCCATTTCTCATATCACATGCAGTTTGGATATCGAAGAAATATCATTGTCCATCAAAATATGACTTTTTCTGAGAAAATATTCATTATCCTGTAGAAATAATTAAAGGTTTAAAACTGTAAGAGAAGCAACCTGTAAGAAATATAGAATTTTAGTGTCAATTACACAATATCAAACTCATAAATGTCAAACATGTATTTTTAAAAGCTTGTTCATTGGTGCTGTATTGCCAGGCCATGAAAAGCCCTAAAACATTTAAATCAGCAAACAGGAAGACAAGTATCATGCAGGTGGACCCGGACGCCCGGATGGAAGAGGGACTGGACCTCTGCGGCTCGCTTGAATTGAGGTCTCAGCAGCGAAGTCTGCACTGCAAACACTTTGTGGAGCTTAGAGGTCATTCTTACAGTCCTTCATCATAATTCTCTTCATCTTGTCTTGCCATTTGAAGCATTTCTATCATTAACAAGATGCTTGTGAGAGCTAAAGCCTAACATCTCTTAAAACTTTTTACCTCCTGAAGTCAATGATAAAATCAGGAACCTCAGATCAATAATCATTGTCAGTTTCATTTTTTGGATTCTCCACGAGTGCAGCTAAGTCTTGTAAGTGTAAAATCGCTCTGCAAAAACGATTTCCAACCCCGCAGGCTTAAATCACAGGGAGCTGTAAAATGGGCCAAATTATTCCAAACCTCTGTAAATCCTGACCAAGAAATGTAACAGTCGCCGCTGCCAGAGAAACCATCTGCTTCCTCGCTGAGAGACATTTTGCAAGAGTGTGTGAGGGTCTCGGTTCGAGGCAAAAGATCCATCCATCAAAAGTTGAGACATCCAATAATGCACAATCACATATTCATTAAGAAAATGTCACGCTAAGATAGTTAGCGTAAGTTGCGTTAAAATCAAAACGAAAGACTGTGGTGCAAATCGGAACGCGAGGAAAAAGCGTGATGGGGAGCAACGGCATCATTAATGGTACGTTTGGCGTCAAGCACAAACATTTAAAGCTGCAAACGTGGCGTCATTCAGTCTGAGCGATGTGAGGCTTGTTAGAGGGAGTGAGAACCTTGTGAATACTTGTCAGATGGTCGGTCTGATGACCGGACACTCACTTGTTGTCACTCCCTCTTGTTGTACCAGACAGGTTGACAGAAAACAGATCTTTAGTCAGAAATGTGCCACACGTTTTCCACGTGAGTTCTCTTGGATCTATCAGGAAATGAAATAGTTCTTTGACCTTTCTGTGCGTGAATATGACATCACACATCTGTTAATACTGACACGTACGCTGTTTGTAACACTGGAAGACCTCAGTCATGCGCAGAAACCTGTCAACTAATGACGAAAGCAAACTCCGTTAAAAAAGACAACATGTAAAAAAAAAAAAAAAAACATGTAAAAAAAAAAAAAAAACAACAATCTGCCAGGCAAAGTTTACCTGTATGAAAACATGAAGAACGTAAAATGTAAGAAATTCCAGTTTAAAACATTGAAAAAAAGGAATACACTTGTACGGGAGGCGTTTGTCTGTCCATAAAAGAGGACATGCCACAAGAGGAGACATGTAGCGGCTTACTCTGTCTCATTCCTGCCTGGAAACTCTGCTGCCTCGGATTTCACAGGACACGAGACGGTTTGAAATCCTGTTTGATATTTGAGAAGGCGGAAAAACAAAACATATCTTGTTCTGAACACAAGTTTAACATAATGGGCCTCGGATGGCTTAGAAATGTCATCGTCTAACGTGTGAGGGGCGTGATTGTCGAGGCGCGGCATGTGACGAAGGCACGGAGTGTGTGCGTGTGCGTGTGTATGTGTGTATGTGTGAGTGTGCGCAGCCTATAAGCGGTAAAAGCTGGCACACTGATCAATTCTAGTCAGTTAGAATGGAACTGAAACGTTACAGTGTCGTTGTTGTGGTCATGGCAGGTGACCTGAGTGTGTTTACTCCTGTTCTCATTTATGGCCACACACTGTCTGTGTCTGAGTGTGTGTGTGATCATCAGACGGTCTTTGGTTCGTAGCTCACAGAGTTTAGTCCTCGGTGGGGAAGATGTCTTCCAAACCTTTGATATGCTCTTCCTGCTTGTGGATGTGTGTGTGTGTCTGTGGTAAGATAACACACACACACACACGTGTCTACGTGTTCCCTTTCCGTTCCTTCCATGCTGCGTTCCCAAACAGAGCATGGCGACAGAGCAGCGTGGGAGTTTGCCGGGTTTTCTTCTGACCCTGCCTTCAGTCTTGTGGTCTCCCATCTGAGCCCTGCTCCATTGTCAGGAGGTTTTTTTTTTGTTGTTGTTTTAGTCCATTAGTCTTGGTCTGCTTCTCAAGATGAGGGGATGACGGCAGCCACGTCAGGGACGAATCGATGCCCAATTTGCTTGTCGTTGTGTGTTTGGTCAGCCGGAGCGGAGGCTGCCTGGGGGTCGGCTCCTCTCCTGACGGGCTCCCTGAGCGCCGAGGAGCCGTGGTGGGTCAGCTCCGTCTCGCCGGTTGTCACACGACAAACTCTGGGACCTCCTCGCTGGTCAGATCCAGGGAGAAGTACTTGTTTGTCCTCTTGATTGGGAAGGGATGCTGCTCCCCCCGTATGCCGGCGCATTGCTCGGCCAGGCCCTGGTAGCCGCAGCCGTCGCTCAGCTCCTGGGCGCAACCGAAGGTGTAGCTGTGAGCGGTGTCCTGACAGAGCTCCGCCCACTGCTGGCAGTCCTTCTGGTATAGCCGCACGTCGTCCAGCGACTGGCTGTGTCGGTCCGTGGACGACTGAGGTTTCCTGCAGGTGGACGTCTGCGTGGAGAGCAAAAGCAGACATGAGCGTCTCACCGCTCGACAGGGGTCATTGTGAGTGTAGATGCAAAAGACGTGTGGCATCTGTCCAATGTTTGTTGTGACCTATTTCTGGATTTTGGACCTTAATCTACCCGGCAACTCCAGTTACCTGTGGAAGCGACTCGATGCTCTGCCCTCTCATTTTGACCACCGTCTCAGAGGAACTGGAGGTGGAGGAGCTGACCTCCTTCACAATAAGTCCTGAGAGGGAGAGAAACAATCAGGACACTTCCAAGCGACCCTTCGTCCTTTTCATCTGTGTCCTGCTCTGTGCGCTCTGGGTACCTGAGTATCCGTTGGTCTGGTCCGGAGACATTGTCAGCATGTCCTCTGTGATGTGGATGCACAGGTCCTGGTCCAGAGCCATTTCGTGAAGCTCTTCATAGTCCTTCGGGTCATCAACTAGCATTTCAATCTCTGTGGAGGTAAAGTTTGGTTTTAAGTTACTGGGGCATCAAGTCTAAATACAGGTGGTCCCTGACTTACGTTGCAATTACGTTCCTACCACGCCACGGAAACCGAATTTTGATAGAAAAAAGTCAGAACTCTCCCAGTTTTATAGACATAAAATACTAAAGAAACGAGCATGTAAAAAAAACTGTGGTACGACTTAAACCAAGCATGTGGCCAATGCCGGTTGAACTTTCATCTCTTTCTGAACGCGTTATGATGTCCACTTAATTTTCCACCGAGATGGCTTTTCTTTTCGTCAAAGCACTGCCATCAGCAGAGTTATCTTGACGTTTGGGAGCCATAATTACGAGCAAAATGTTCCCAAAATGTAAGAAACAGAAGTAGCTGTCATGTGGGTATCAGCAGTAATTTTTTCTCACTGACATTTAGATGTCTAATGTTATTAAATATGTTAGATATTTCAGATTATTTTACAGCCAGTTGATCTTATTATCATAACAATAACAACAATAATAATAACAACAACAACAACAATAACAACAACAACAACTATTATTACTATTGTCGTACTTCTTTTTAGTAAGGTTGGGGACCGCACAACCCAGGAACTTCCTGAAGTAACACATATTTTGTCTTAAATTTTGATTGGAGGATTTGTGAGCCTCATTCATTTGTGCTCCTGATTTTGCTTCTGCACACATGTTCCACTCGACGGCCACACGGCACGTGATGTTCCCGTACCCTCATCATCCAGTATGCGCTCCTTGCCACTGCTCTCGATGCCAGACGTGTGCGAGCTGCCGTGGCTGGTGGTGGACGAGCTGCAGGTACGCAGCGGCCTGTGTGGGGCCTGCCCGGGGGCCCGGAAGCTGTCCGTCTCGATGCCAGAGGTGTGGGAGCTGCCGTGACTGGTGGTGGAGTGGCGGGACAGGCGCTTGTGGTGAGACACGCTGCCGGCGCTGCTGCCGCTGGCCCGGGACCGCTTGTCCAGGTGGTCCATGTCCAGTTCCAGGGCATCGCTGATGTAGGATTCTCTGTATTGCTTCTTCTCTGCAGAGAGAGTGTGGCGGAGTTGAAATCTACGCTGGAGTGAAATGTCTTATGGAGGGACAGGACGTTCGGGAGGGGATACCTTCATTCTCCTCTAGGCGACGGACTTGCTTGAGGACGGGCTGCAGGTTCATGTATAGACGGTGGCTGTTGCTGAGCAGCTGCAGGAGGTGGCGAGAGCGCAGGGGACAACCGGTGTAGTAAATCAGCTTACGGGCCGAGGGGAGACCGTCCGGGAGGATCTCAAACTTCTTCCCCTGTGGAAGCAAGGAGGAGAAGAGGTGATGAAATCGGCTGCGCTTAATTTACAGCCGGTAAACCACGTGAAGCGGCGAAAAAGGAATGTGCGGTCGTAATCTCCGCGAGGCCAGACGGCAAAGGCTCAGAGGAGAAGCCCATGTTTCTGCTGGAAAGCACCTCGGCAGCAGTTATGGAAGCCCGATACAAAGCAAAGGACCAACTCGCAAATCTGTTGTTCATTTCTTGGTGCTGGGAGTGGAGCCCACCATTTCGGAGCATTTTTGAGGATAATCCAAGCAGAGGACATGTTGGCTGAATGCTCGGAAAAACTAAAATGGTCGGCTTAGGTTTTCTCACAGGCTTTTGGCAGGAGCTGGACGCAATAACAGCTGTCCAGAGTGTCAGCGGGGTTGCTTTCGATACAGACCTATAAACATTTCTGCAGGGGTTTGGACTTTCATAAGGTTTCTGGCGAGTTTAAGGCCCCGTGAAAATGCGTGGGGCTGCACATTTCTGACCGCAAGCCTGAGCGCTTATTCCACGCATGCAGAGGAACCCCACCAAGTTCAGGACCACCTCTCTGGCTGCGGTCGCCCTGTGATACACACTTCTTCTGATTTGAGCTGTGAAATTCTTGGGGACTGGAAAACGGCCTGTTCAAATCCCTGGGCTGGGGAATTCTTTGTGGGGCAGTGAGGAATTCCTCTCCCATCCCGGGAGAGGCAGAGGCAGCAGAAGCTGTGTGAGACGGAGCTCTTGCTTTTATGGATATTGATCCTTAGTGGCTGTTTGTGCTGATGCACGGCAGCAGCTTGGGGTCAAGTTGCCTCTAATTCAAAGTTGGTCAAAGTTTCCTGTTTCACGCAGCCTGCTGGTCGGTCCGCCGTCTCCGGCCGAGGACAGCTGGGTGACGTTAGAGTCTGCCGTCTGCCAGGACCTCCCCGTCAGGCCACACACATCGGAAATTTCACTGCGGTCATCTTTATCCGACAATCTGTCGACGGGAGCGGCCAAGAGTCCCGCTCAGTCTCCACACCAGAGAGGACGCTGAGGTGGTGGAAGTGTCTCAGCTCTCTGTTCCCACAGCATAGAAGACTCATCTCGGTGCGTCCTGCATGGCCAGAAGCGACTCCACCCTGCTCCAAAAGCCTCGGCACCAAAGAGGAGCTGAAGTCATCCTGGCTAACAGTGTTTGTCAGAAAATCCCCCTCAAACATTCGCAACATCTGGTGTTTATCGACCCGCACGTCCCTCCGTCCCCACCCCACTCTGGCTCCGGTGGCGGGGACGAGGAGCCAGGCCGTCACTCACAGCGGCGAGGTGGGATGGGACTGGGAGAGGACTGTCGATGAGACGCAACTGCTTTGGGACAGCACGGCCATTTCCCTGCAGTCCTTAGGCGCAGCCGGGAAGCGAAGAGAAATTAAATTTGAGGGGGAAAAAAACTCACTAGAGTTCGAAGAGTTCTTTTTCTTTGTCTCTGCCTCGGGACATGAATGATGGCTAACTGGCAGAAACACACCGAGCCGTCAAACAGATCGGCCGCGAGCTTCTTTTGCCTGCCTGCGATAACACAAACCCTGCAGAGGCAAATTAAACAGCTGCTGCACTCAGCTTAATGGCAGCCTGGCTCGGAGCGCAGACGGGCAGAGGAGGATCGCCTTTAAAGGCTCCGGTCAATGGAACGGATAAACCGAAAGGCATGTAGATCACATGAAAGAGTTGATGCTGATTGCGCTTGAGCATGTACACGGTGCAGTGTGTGTGTGTGCACGTGTGCGCGCAAAGAAGAGTCTTCCTAAATCCCTGATTAGTTCCAGAGGACTTGTGAGGCTATAATAAAACAGCAGAAAGGAGGGAAAAAAATCATGCGTAAAAATTTCCAAGACCCGGTGCAGGACCGAGGCTTTTGCAAAACATGGCCGCAAGCCAGGCTGGACTTTGATTTCATCATTGCTGGGATGAATCAAAAAGTGACACACAAGAATATGAGAAAGAGGGGAAAAATTTCCCATTGTGTCAGAGGGAAGTTTAAGGGTTTTTACTGACTCACCACAAATACCAGCTTGCCAACGTTGGTCCAAGGGAAATCGTACAGAAGTTGCCTCACAGATCCCACATTCTGAAACACACACACGCAATATGAGTCAGTGATGAATGGAAGTCAAGCTTAGCCTCCTAGGACCTGGCGCCCATTTAAGTGGACATGACTTTTGGGTTGTCTAGGCCACAATACAAAATTTTGTTTTATGGCAACAATTAAAGCGACAATTTAAGAGTTTGCACATTATGCAATTGCGATTTATTGTGTCCTGTTGAAATTTTAAACAAATGTCCACTCAAGTGGACAAAACTCCTCTCAGAAACTACATCACGTCAAAAGATAATTCTTTGTTTTTACACTCATCTGGTCCCAGTGATCCCAAATTGTAAGGGGAAATTAAAAATGCATGCCATTCAATAGTCCAGGTTCTAGGAGGTTTAATGTTCATTGACGTGGAAGCGTTGAGACAAAAGTCTTTGTTGGACCATGGGGAGAACAGGTCACATGACCCAAACACGAGGGGCACGACGAACGCTGACTCAGGATGAAGAAAAACACAAACCTGAAATATCTGGATGCCGCGGAGCGTCAGTCCCAATGTGAGGGAAGCCTCCACTTCCTTCTTATCCTGTGAGAAGTGAGAGACACGTTAATGGAAGTCAGCACTCAATGCAAAATAAGTGTGATGGTTTCTGTTTCAACATCCAGTGCCCAACAAACGGGTTGTGCATCTCCTCTCACCTTGTATAGCCTGTAGTAGTGGACGGTGACGTCGTCCAGCTGCGCACACTCCTTGATGTATTTGAGATGAGCCTCGGAGGCGGTGAGGGCAAACTGGTCTTTGTGCATGTTGGGGATGTGCCTCAGGATGTACTCGCGGCCCCGCTTGGCTATGACCTGAGACGGAGAGGGAGTGGGGGGGAGGAACGTGAGAGTTTGGAGAGCCGAGGGGGCAAACAGGTGTCTGAGTCTGAGCCAGGCCTCGGCGGCAGGAACCGGAAACACGCTCGGCCAGGCTTTGCGAGCGGCTTTGCCGAGACTTTGGCGGTAAGCTTTGCGAGCGCCCAAAGCCGTGAGGGATTTGCTGCGGAGGGGCGCACGACGCATATTGTCGAACAATTTCCTGCCGTCGCCCCTGCTGCTGCTGCCTCGACTGGCGTGATAAGGGAGCACGAGGCTAATGGCAGGAAGCACGGGGCAATCAGATGGGCGCGGCTGAGAGGTGGCGGTGGTGGTGGGGCGTGGTCGTCTCCATAATCGCATCTCATCATTTCTCAGAGGGAAAAGATGTGTGTGTTTGTGTGCGTGCGGTATTGTGTGCGTGCACTATTGTGTGCCACTTCCAGTGGCAAAAATAGACTTTGCGTCCTACTTCTGATAACAGTGCGGAGGCAGCTTATTTGATTAATTAGTGGACACACACAACCCACGAGCAGAATGTGGAGCAGCAGACCAGCGCTGACGAACAAAGGCGGCTGCCGCAGTTTCTCTTTAAAACCGACGCACTCACCCAAGGTGGGAAGTAGGCTTCCGGATCGAAGTACTTCCCAAAGTGCTTGTTGCGCTTGAAGTTGCCGAGGTCGGCCTGCAGGGCGAAGGCAGCCAGTAGGAAGTAGGCCTCCTCCCTCTGGATGCACTGGGAGAGCAGCACCTGCTTCCTCAGGTGCCAATAGTAGTAATACCGGGCCGAGCGGTCGCTGCGGGGCACGGGAGAAGCTCACGTTAGACTGCAGTTTGCGTTGTTACATCATAACACAACTGACAGCCATCGCCAACTTTCAACGTTCAACAGCCGGTATCACCAACAATATTTGCATTTTAACTGGAAGCTTGCAGGAGTCAAAATGACTTAGATAATCCTGAAAAATACACACTTTGTTGTGCAGTGCGTAATGTTATTCTACTAAAGTGGTTCCCAAACATTTTTCCTTAAGCCACTGTTGGATGATCCCACAGATCCCAAATCAATCGCACCTTCTTTGTATTGAATAAATTGAATCATAACATGTGGACTTTATGTAAAGATGTTTTCTTTCTAGAATATGTACATATCACTTTGTATTTCACTGTTTTTATTGTTTGTTATTCTGAAAAATAGCGATAAAATAAACCTGGAGATCCTTTGACGCCCTCTCAACAGTTCCCCCTGTTTGGGAACCACTGTTCTATTCTATTCATTGATTCAGAGATGGTCTGTGTTTAGAGGACCAGCAGGACAGGACTGACCTTATTAGCCTCCCATTCTCCACGTAATACTGAGCCCTGAAGTGTATGATCATTGGAGGCCCAAACTGGTCGATGCCCTACATGAGGAGACAAAGTCGTTACTTTCCAGGAGATGTTGCAGCAAAGCGTGAAACAAATTTCCATTTCCGATTCTGTGTAGATGTGGACAGTCTCTTTCATGTGCACGTTACCTTGCTGGCCTCCCTCTTCCATTCCTTGGGACAGTACTTGGACAGTTTCTGATCCAGCTCCATGTAGATGTGCTCATTGTCTGAAGGAGCACAGGCACAGGTTCACCTCACACACACACACGACACTGTCATCGCAAGTGTATCTCTGTCTGCTTTAAATCTATTTCTCCCCTCGTGTGGTAACAATCTGCTTCCAAGAGGAGCACATATGCATGTGTATGTGTGCGTGCTCGTGTGCGTCCTCTGAGTGAGCGCATCTTGAACGCTGACGCACGCAGCCTCTGCCTTCTCTTCTCACTGAAAGTCTTTAACACTCCTTTTTTCAGCATCGCTGTGGGTGTC
Organism: Carapus acus; assembly: GCA_900312935.1. NCBI lineage: Eukaryota > Metazoa > Chordata > Actinopteri > Ophidiiformes > Carapidae > Carapus > Carapus acus. The sequence goes on from OMPJ01028798.1 coordinate 10,724, forward strand.
GAAATCTGGTCTTGGAGTGACGTTTGTCATAGGCTGCTGATTTCATGACTCAATCCTGGGTGGACGAGGGCTCTCGATAAAACTACGACTTTCACGCTGGAAAACCTTGAAAAAGCTTTTTTTGGAGTGTAATTCATGGAAGCTTTGAACGACCGCAACGCAAACGCAACTGGATTCTACAATGTCTGTGCGGGGACAGAAGTCTCCGCGGCTGAGGTTGCAAAGTCTCGCCAGATAAAACTAAAAGCACCACAAGGGTGAAACGAGGAAATCATTTTTGATGGTTGGAATGAACCTGAAACTTTTGAATTTTGCGGCTTGTCCTCAGTTTTCAGGGCGTTCCGTCAATTTCCACAGACAGGAAAACAATTTGTGGTGGGCGTAAAACAGCCCATTCTGAAAGTACCGTGTGTCATCAGCAGGACAGACAGAGGTGTGTGTGCGTGTGTGTGCGTGTGCGCGTGGCTACGGACACACTGGTCAGAGGGTGAGAGCTGAGGGAGTGGGTGGCCCCTGTTTGCCTAGGGGATTTCACGCTGTTGAGACAAGCAGTTAAGGAATGTCCCACAATCAGACGCCTTGGCTCCTGCTCAACGCTCCTGCTGGGCTGTCATTGGCTCATCTGGAGGCCAGCTGTCTGAAAACACTGCCTCTCCTTATGCAGCTGCCTGAGATCGTCACCCGCTGCCCGCTAGGCCATTGGGCAACGCGGTGACTCACTCCACACGTACGACTCTCGCAGCGCCTGATAAAACGGCCGCTGCACAGTGAGTCGGGCGGGCTAAACATCCCAGTGAGACGCAGAGGCAAGAGATGCTCCATTTAGGGCCCATTATACAGTAGATCCCAGCAAAGTGATTGATTTACCTTTGGGCAGACTAACCCTAACCGAGCTGTTTATTTTTCCAATATTCTAACCGAATCCCATTCAAAATCTGTGTTCCCCCGTGGTGTGCGAGGATGTGGCGTCTTACTCTGAATGACGCTGAGCCCAAACAGGTGACAATCCTTAAGCCTGAGCAGGTCACACACCTGGACCAACAGTTCCTGGCACAAGGTCTTAACCTGGAAGGGAGATGGGTACATTATAGCCACAATCTACCAAACTCATCCTGTAATGAGAGTGTGTGCGCTCACGTTGACTATGACATTGAGTGTGTCGTCATTGGGGAGAAAGACGCAGACACAGCGGCGATCCTGCATGGTTTTGTTGTTGTGGAAGCTCAGTTTGTTCATCTTCGTGTGGCAAGGTCAGGACAGGCCACCTCCGCCCGCTGCTGGGCCTCGAATCTGCCTGCCTCCACCGCCGCAGGCTCCGACAACCGACGGGAGCAGTGATCCTGTCTCAGCTGCAGCCCCCGGCAGACAGACCGACACCTCTGGGCTTAGCAGGCCGACCACAGCCGAGCAGGCAGAGCATGAGGGCCCGAGCTGCAGCCTGTCCCTGCAAGGACATGAGAGAGGAGGACATGGCGTCAGTAATGAGGGGACTTTTCAGAATCTCCCGGGGTCTGGGACAGGGTGACATCACAGCAGGGCGACGCTGGAGACTCCCTGGAAATGTGCACATTTGTCCGGAGGCACCTGGTGAAGTCAAACATTGACAGCAGAGTCACAGAAACTGAATTTGCTTTCATGACTCGCTCACATTTAGCATCACGTCATTGTTTTTGCTCTTGAACTTTTTCATTCAAAAAAAGCTAACAGCTCCATGCCGGACGCAGGTGTTCCCTGCTCTTGCCATCCCTTGAGGAGCTCACACAGGTGTTTGAGACGGGTTCAGCTTTATGGAGTTTGCCCCGCCTGTCTTCTGTAGACCCTTCCCCCTCACGCTTTTATAGAATCATAATTAAAATAGAAGCACACTCTACTCCATCTAAGGCTGCCATGTTCAGCGTATGGCACGGAGGCCTGAGTACTTAACAGTGTGATTAGGGTTTAGTTTGCCTGCATTATGCTGAGCCTGATACCGTGTGTGCTCACACCATTGCATCTATTTTACAATGGAAATGTTTGCCCGTAGTCTATCTGATAACACAAAAGAAGCTAGGGAGATGGAGAAAGAAAGACTGGGAAACACACACACACACACACAGCATGAGTTGCCTAAGGAGGTGTGACACCTCCAGAGGGTGTGAAAGCTGGCAGACCAGACAAAAGAATGTTTGTGGACAATCAGGCCTGATTATCACTCCTTCCTGTCTGTCAGGTAGGAGGTGTTGTCGTTGAAAACAGGCCGCAGATTACGTCCACCATTGCATAACAAAGTGAATGACAGTTATTTGAAGTGACTATCTCCATGTATTCAAAACCTGAATGACCACACACAGCATTCGTGACTCATGGGTGATCCCACACATCCCCATCTTCCGCTTCAAAAGCTGTTGAGTTGAAGAGGCAATTAATGAATTCTTTTTTTTGTATCAGTGGCAATAGTATTGCACTGATAAACAAACACACTGACCTTTGTGTCACCTGGAAACACACAGGAGTGACAATGATTATACAGAATGAGAAAGTTATTATCCAAAACTTGCAGAGAGGGAACATCCACTGTAACTGCAGCACACACCAGTGTAACGAACACATGGCCATAGGATCTGACCTCTGCTGCAGGGCCAGACGGCAGCATGAGACAACATGGCTGCTGCCAACATAGAGGACTGGTTGTTACAGCAAAAGCAATTAGCACGGCGGGTGGATGTCGGAGGATGGTCCATATACAGTGATGGCTCTCATTAAAGCCCAGCATCAGAGCTGCATTGGCTCCTGAGGACCACAGGCGCTGACCTTGACTTCACACATGCATTAACTAACACACACGGTAACACACAACCCACCATATGTCAGGTGCTACTACAGAAAACAGCTGAGCCCCCTGATGGCTCAAGGGGTTAATTCAAAGTGAGTTGCAGCTAATCGGATCACTTCCCTCTCTCTCTCTCTCCCTCTCCCGCCCTCCTCCCCCATCTCCTTCTCATGCTCTGCAGCCAGCCAGGTGAACGACAAATTTCCTTTAGGACTCCGGTTATTCGTTCAACTTGTCTGAAATGCCAGACATGTTCTGGGGCGTTTACCCCGGGTCTGTCTGCTTGCTAAATTATGTGTGGAAGCCACGTCTCCATGAGGAGTTAATGGCTGTTGGAGCAGACTACTGAAGATGTCTCATGTTGCATTTTCAGAGAAACCTGACCCGTCACGTCTTGACAGCTCCGTCATCGAGACGACTTGTTTATTACATTGCTGAATGCTAACAGTGAAAGCGGACTCCATGCGATAGGGCTGGCATGGGGGCAAAGCTGGGTCAAACGCTGGCGCGTGTAATTACTGTGGACAGTTTTGTCTGGCGTGTACGTCAAGCCTCACCGCAGACGTGACGGCGACGCTGGCTACGCTAAGAGTGCATATATTACCTCCCAGATGCACTTGTGAAAGTGGTGGATAATGAAATTAGTCCTGCCTTGCACACACACAACCCCCCCCCCCCCCCTCCT